>CM076577.1:939692003-939987043 GCA_034641835.2 Pinus albicaulis | reverse complement strand
AATTCTTTAGTAAAGAAAGATTGCATGTCATGATCTTGCACTGCCTCTTGATTTCATTGTCGACCATTGTAGCCCAAATTTATGATCTCTTTAACAATTATTCTACCACTAAAATTAGTAACCGGCCAAACTCAAATCCCTACACTATTAGGTGAATCAAATTAGGTAATGACCACATCACTTTTCAATACACTATATCCCTAAAATGATGTAATGATGGAATTGAAAAGGCTTGAACCCACAACTACATAACATAGTGAAATTTACTTATGTGGGAGGGAGACCCTTTGTGTGAGGGTGAGAGAGGGAGCCCTTATATGGTGGGGTGTTTCTATGGTCGAGTGATGCCTTTTGTACATTGGTAAGGATCTACTTTCCTCCTCATGGAGGAAGAGGTAAGGATCTACTTTCCTCATCCAAGGGTCCCCTGTTTATGGATGTAGTTATAGCAAACCCTTTATAGTGGTCCTTTGTTTATGGATGCAGTTATAGCAAACCCTTTATAGTGGTGTGGTCTCATCCATCCAATGTATATATGATGGAGAAATGAAAGGAGGTTCCTATGCTCTAGGTAATAAAGAAGATAATTCACCACCTCTTTTTATTCTATGAATTAAATGTGATGATTTGTTAGTATATTGTCTTTAGCCTTGTACAACATTGTCTTTATTGAAAAAATATTTATATTTGATATTTTCAAATCAAATAATATAAATATTTTGATTAGATCCTAATGTATATAAATCCTAGTACAACATTGTATTTATTGAATAGATTTCTATCTCTTTTCCATTACTTCACTAGGATTTCCTCTAGAGGCCCTCCAAATTTCAAGAAATTTCGACAGTGAGATCTTGAGATTTACCAACCACTAGGTCAAGGATCATTTAGGTGTACAACATTGTATTTATTGTTTCCATCTCCACTATCAAAAACCCTAAATAGAGGATTCTGGTAACTGGATATTTGATATGCATATAATTTTTTTTTCGTGTAGGCGCTGGAAAATCCAGCGCCTATAGGGAGAAAAATTTACATGCATATCAAATATCCAGTTAGGCACTGGAAAATCAACCCCAAAATTAAAAAAACCCCAAAACACTTAAATGGTATAAACTAAAACATAACTCCATCTAATTTTCCATATAGGTTATAGAGGGATTGATGAAATATTCCACTATTTCATTCAATAAATTGTCTAAATTTCAATGGAAGTCTAACTAACCGATAACATTTTCTATACTTGAAATATGTCCATGTCAATATAATATTCGGCGTCTTTGTTGTTCGTTTACTAAACACCCCTACAGCCTTAAATTTTTTACAAAAGAAGTCGTTTCCAAGATTCTTTATGGAAGCATACATTTTCTCATTCAAAATTTATCTGGAAACAATTAATATGAATGTGGAAGTCATGTTTATATTAAAATTTATTGCATCAAAGTAATGAAATTCATTTAGATTTACATAGAAGTGTGGCAAAAAGCTAACTAAAAGATCTCATCTTGATTTCAATAATTCTTTTTATTTAATGCCTAAAAGCATGATATAAAATAAATTTTTGGAAGTAATGCTTATCTTATGTCCTTTATTCATTATTTATGAATTGTATGCTATTATTTAATTCCATTATATTTTGATAATTTCATTATATTATGTCATCATGGGTATATAATGTTATAATCTATGTTTATGTGTAATTCACACTGTAACATCAACATAATTAGCCTATTTAAATTTTATACTAGTGAATGGAAGTAACACAGATAAATAAAGAAGAAAGAATCTTTCAGGTTACCTAGAAAACCCAACAAAACACAAACATATTTCATTCCCCAATCCATTCTCTAAAGTGAGATAAATGGTTTTTTTTGTTTCCTACATATCCATTAATTTTTGTATAAATAGAAGTAATCTAACTATGAAAAGGAATTATCCTGAGCATAGACTCATTTGATCTAAGAACCTAATCCTCTTCCTTGAACATTGCCTCCTAGCTATAGGTTGGGATTAACGCCAAAAATGTTTCTCTGCATCCCTACATCCTCAGGCAAGAAGAGTGCCTTAGAGAGGTGAGGTAGAGAAACCCTCGTGCTCAACTGCTTGAAACACAACAGTTTTATGCTTAAATTCCACTTCACACAATTACGTGTTCTGTTTGCTCAGTATAATACATAATTTATGTTCACATTGCATGCAAACTATTGAATTGGTGAATAGACTCGTCAAGGAGAATAATATTAGCTATGTTCTATTTTCTAGTCTCTCAGTGCTTTTGTATGTACTTAATTTACATGAGTTTCATATCTTGTGTGGGTCATGAATTGTGTTGGCGATGCATGCTGCAGATGAAGTATGAAAATCACTCACAAACATCATTGCTTCAAAACTCCATGGGTTTGTAAGTACTCTGCCTTAGCAAACGGAAAGTTCTCTTCGACACTTATAAGAGATTTAATGTACACTTTTCATGCAGGTTTCTGGGATGGTTTTGTTATGTTAGGTAACAAGTATTGAGAAAATTCTTTCCATGCTCAGATATGCTGAAAGAATATGTCGGTATTTGTCCATGTCTTGCATCCTGAAATATTTCCACAATGAATTTAAGTTCAAGACTAAAATTATCTTCCTTCATACTTTAACAATCTACAATCTAGTGCTATTAGAGGGTATTATCCTGAGCATAGACTCATTTGATCTTGACATTTTAGACAACTGACATACATAATATCCCTTTAGGGAATTCCTATGAAAAATCACCCGTTACTATTGTGATTCAATCAATGGTTCTATTATCCCATAACTATTTATATTATTGGTACAGAGTTTCCATTAATTTTTCTTTGAGCATTTTCCATTTTTGTTTGTTTCCTGCGTTGCCATTTTTGTTCGTTTCATGGGTTGTCTACCTGCATACAATGATTTTACTTTGCTTGTTTTTCTTATATTTACATTCTTCTCCTGAAATAATTTTTTCTTCCTAGGTTGTTTTGCAATATCACAATGGGATGAGTAACATTTACCGACGTTTTGTTGAATCCTCTGGCGTGACTCTGCTTCTCCCTAGACTGTTGAATAGCTGACGGGGTGAGCACTTTCCCTTGACTGCTGAATTTGGGATGGGATGAGCACATTCGGAGGTGTGAATGAACCAGAATGATGGGCAGTATATGTTATTACCGACGCGAAAGTGCTCAACGTTCAAATTTTAAATTTCTTGCGTGTGCGGGAGTGGTGATGTTGTGGGGGTGGCGGATGGGAGAGGAGTCGTGCGAAGGGAGAGAGGTCGTGGAGATAGAGGCACGGGTCCACCAAAGGAGTTGCTATCATCGCCATCCGCTGGGAGGTCTTGCCATCGATGTCATGGGAGGGGTCCGCCTGAAGGCCAGAGAAGCGTAGGGGTTGCCGAAGGAGGCATTTCGGGAGATTCGTTGAACAAAAGACACTTCCATAGGAAACTCACATCACTAACATTAATGTTATTGCATATCTAAATTATATATTTAAAATTTACTTAAATTATATTTTTACAAAACACAATTAAAAATTTATTTGTGACTGCTTATAAAGATAAAAGATATGGAATTAAAAATAGAAACCTTAAAATTTATATTATTAAAACGTGGCTGCAATGAAATGTTGCATTTTGATGCGTTATATTTTTAAAACTATGGGTTACAGAAATCCACATTTTTAAAACTATGCTTTACAAAAATCCTAATGGACCAAATATATGTCCTCTATTCATTGGTTTTCATTAATTGCAGTTTTATCTTATTGCCAAAATATTAGCATGGTGTTATACAAGAAAATAATGGTTCTAAGTTATAATAGCAGTTTTAGGTTTTAAATTTTAATATAGTTTATGTAATATTAAGCTATAGTTTTGTTAAAATAATATATAATAATATATTATATTTTAATATTAAATTTAATATAAAATATTGGTTTATTTTAATATTTTAAATGCTCTATTTCTTCCTAATCACTATTTTTGCCTCTTCAAAAATGTGTAGTGAGTTTTTTTCTTTTCTTTAACCAAGATTTGAATATATATATATATATATATATATATATATATATATATATATATATATATATATATATATATATATATATATGAGAGTAAGCAATCATCATGTAATTTTTAATAAAAGATTGGCTAGTGGATTATGAAACACTCTCTGAATTCATTTTCAAAATGATGGAAGATTCACATTCTATAATAAATAATCATGGAAAATTTTAAGAAAAAAATTAAACAATTTCACATTAGATTGACAAATTTCTTTAAAATTCTGCTAATTTATTATGGCATTTGCTAAATTTAATGTGATAAAAAAAAAAAAAAAATTGAAACTTAGACACCAATGTTCAACAATGAGGAATTTGTCAATTTCAACCAAGCATGAACTAGATAAATTGAAGTTTAAGACACTCATTCATAAAGCTTTAATTAAGAATCTATGGATAAAGGATATTATCTTTATGTGAGGTTCATTTACCAAGTAGAAAATGAGTGTGTTATATCATCATAATTTTTTTCTTTAAAATTACCTCAATCACAAATATTTCAATTTATATTAATATTATAATATTACAATAATACATATTAGGTTTTAGCAATAGCTTTTAAATTTTGATTTTAGTATTATGTTTTAGTATTAATATAGTTTCCTTGTTTGAAATGCTTGAATCTTCACATTTTTTATTTCTAAAATAAAAAATTAAATTCTTTAACTATAAAGATATAAAGAAATTGAATATCCAAGAATAATGGACAAACTATTTTTTGCAATTTAATATATAATGATAGACAATAAGAAATTCATCAATTTCAACATAGCATAAACCCTTTTGCTACTCTTAGTAAATAAGGTATGCATAAAAGAAGATATAAACAAGGAGAAATGATATGAAATAAACTTTAGCCAAGTCTCAAACAAATATGTTATACAACCATATTGTCGATCAATCACAAATAATTATAATAATACAATATTAGTTTTAATATTAAATTTTAGACTCTAATATTAAATTTTATTTTACCATCATATCTAACCATAATACTAATTTTTACATTTAAATTTTAATAAATATAATATTTTATTTTAAATTTTCATATAAATTTTTAAAAATATATTATTTATTTTAATGTCGTTATTAAAATAAGTTTTGCATTACTTAATATACTTTTATATAATAAAAATATTAATATTAGTATTATTATATATTATTATTTATAATTTAAAAATACAAATTATTAATATTAATATGAGAAATCATAATATTAATATTAGTTATTAAAAATATTAATAATAATAAAATATATATCATTAATAATAACTAATTAATACCGTCAACATTATTATCAGTAACACCATTAATATAGTGTTAATAATATTTAAAAAAAATAATATTTTTAATGTCGTGAAAAAAATATTAATGTAATAATTATTAATATTAATATTATTATATATTATTGTTTATAGTTTCAATAAAAATTCTATTAATGTTTATCATGTGACATTAATATTAGTTATTAAAAATATTAATATTAATATTTATCATTAATAATAACAAATTAATATTGGAAACAATATTATCAATAACATCATTAATATAATATTAATAGTGTTTATAAAATTAATATTTGTAATATCATGTTGTTTAGAAATATATTAAATTATTAATGATTAATATTAATATTATTATATATTATTGTTCATAGTTTTATAATAAATATTATTAAAATTAATAAGAGATATTACTAATGTTTATTATATAACATTAATATGAATTATTTTAAATATTAATATTAATATATATCATTAATAATAGAAAATACATTAATAACATTAATATGAATTATTTTAAATATTAATATTAATATATATCATTAATAATAGCAAATACATTAATATTAATTATTTCAAATATTAATATTAATATATATCATTAATAATAGCAAATACAATATGATCAAACATTTTTATCATAATACGAAGTTTAAGTTTAGGTTTTATAATATTGGGTTTAAGATTAAGGTTTATAATATTGGGTTCAATACTAGGGTTTATAATATTTGGTTTAATACTAGGGCTTATGATATTCATCCTATAGATTAATATAAATATCCTGCGTTTATAATCTTGATCAACCATGGTCCAATCTCATATTATGAAAATGATTGTTTCAATATGAAAAACAACCATTGTGTACCATGGTGAATCATGGTCCAATATCACATTGTGACAAATACTGTCTCAATATAAGTATCAACCATGCTCCAATGTCACATTATTACAAAGATTGTGTCAATATGAAAATCAACCATGGTCAACCATCTTCAACCATTTTCGACGTAGAATGCCACATTTTGACAAATATTGTCTCAATATGAAAATCAACCATGGCCAACCATGGTCATCCTTGGTCAAACATTGCATTTTGAAAAATATTGTATCAATGTTCAAATCAACCATGGTCAACCATGTTTATTTTAGGGTTTATGGTATTTATCTAAGTCTTTATATACTTATGGTTTATAGTATTAATCCCTTTGTTTTAATATAATTCCCTGCGGTTTATAAAACCTTGGTTTTTTAGTCTTAATCCCTTGGGTGTATACTATCAATTCGTTGGGTTTATTAATCTAGAGGTTCATATTTATAGGGTATAAAACTATTCATAGGGTTTCAAACATTAATATCAATCTATTGAGTTTATGAATATAAGGTTTCATATTACGAAGACATAATATTGTTCATAGGGTTAATAATATAGTTCCTTGGGTTTAGTATAAATCCCTTGGGTTTAAAATCATGGTTAGCCATGGTTAATTATGGTCCAATGTCACATTATGACTAATATTTTCTCAATATGAATATCAACCATGGTTCAACGTCGCATTGTGAAAAATATTGTCTCGATTTGAAAATCAATCATCCTCATCAATGGTCAACCATGGTCGAACATCATATTGTGACAAATATTTTCTCAAAGTGAAAATGAACCATGGTCAACCACAATCAACCATGTTTATTTTATGGTTTATAATATTTATATTTCAATTTATATGCCTTAAGTTTATAATATTAATCCCTTGGGTTTAATATTATTTCCTTTGGTTTACAATACCTTATGGTTTTAGAATTCTGTTCGTTTATTATTCCATTGGGTTTATAATATCAAACCCCTGGGATTATTAGGGTTCATATTCATAGGGTATAATATTATACATAATGTTTATACTAAGTTAAAATATTATCCATAGGGTTTATAATATTGATCCTAAGTTTTAATATATATCCTTGTGTTGATAATCATGGTCAACCATGGTGAACAATATTTAGTCTAGGGTTTATAATATTATGTTAGTGTTGATATATAGTGGGTTTATAATATTTATCCCTTGGGCTTAATATTATTCCCTTGGTTTTATAATCCCTTGGCTGTTTAGTGTTGATCCCTTGAGTTTATTATTCCCTTGGGTTTATAATATCAATCCTTTGGGGTTATTAATATAAGGTTTCCTATTTTTAGTGCATAATATTATTCATAGGGTTTCTAATTTTTAATCTTTAAATTTTATACAAATCTCTTGGGTTCATATTTCATGGTTTAATAAATTATTCTAAACCATAGTCCAATGTCTCATTATGACAAACATTGTCTCAATATGAAAATCAAAGATGGTCAGCCATTGTTAACCATTGTCAACCATGGTCCAATGTCACATTATGACAAAGATTGTCACATTATGACAACCATGGTCAACCATGATCCAATGTCACATTATGACAAATATTGTCTCCACGTGAACATCAACCATCATCAACCATCGTCGACCATGGTCAACCATGGTCCAATGCCACATTGTGAAAAAGATTGTCTCAATATGAAAATCGACAATGGCCAACCATGATAATCCATGTTCTAATGTTGCATTCTCACAAAGATTATCTCAATGTTCAAATCAACCATGGTAAACTATGGTCAACCATGTTTATTTCAGGGTTTATAGTATTTGTCTAAGTTTTTATATACCTACAGTTTATAATATTAATCCCTTGGTTTGACTATTATTCCCTTTGGTTTATAAACCCTTGGATTTTTAGTACTAATCCCTTAGCTTTATTATTTTTTTGGGTCTATAATATCAATCCGTTGGGTTTATTAATCAAAGGGTTCATATTCCTAGGGTATAAAATTATTCATAGGGTTTATAACATTAATATTAATTTGTTGGGTTTATTAATCTAAGGTTTCATATTCCAAAGGTGTAATATTGTTCATAGAGTTAACAATATAATTCCTTTGGTTTAGTATAAATCCCTTGGGTTTAAAATCATGGTAAGTCATGGTCAATTATGGGCCAATGCCACATAATGTCTAAGCTTTTCTTAATATTAATATCAACCATGGTCCAATGTTGGATTGTGACAAATATTGTCTCGATTTGAAAATCAATCACGCTCAACAATGGTCAACTATGGTTAAACATCGTATTGTGAGAGATTTTCTCAATATGAAAATGAACCATGGTCAACCACGATCAACCATGTTTATTTTATGTTTTACAATATTTATATTTAAATTTATATGTCTTGGTTTTATAATATTAATCCCTTGGATTTAATAATATTTCCTTGTGCTTATAATAACTTGGGGTTTTAGAATTAATCCTTTGGTTTATTATTCCATTGGGTTTATAATATCAATCCCCTTGGTTTATTAATCTAATGGTTAATTTTACTAGGGTATAATAATATACATAAGGTTTATAGTAAGGTATAATATCATCCATAGAGTTTATAATATTAATTCTAGGGTTCAATATATATATCCCTTGTGTTGATAATAATGGTCAACCATGGTCAACCATGTTTATTCTAGGGCTTATAATATTTATGTTAGGGTTTATATATAGTGGGTTTATAATATTAATCTCTTGAGCTTAACATTATTCCCTTAGAGGTATATTCCCTTAGCTTTTTAGTGTTAATATCTTGTGTTTATTTTTTCCTTGGGTTTATAATATCAATCCGTTGAGTTTATTAATCTAATGATTCATATTCATAGGGTATAAAATTATTCATAGGGTTTATAACATTAATATCAATCTGTTGGGTTTATTAATCTAAGGTTTCATATTCCAAATGTGTAATATTGTTCATAGGGTTAATAATATAATTCCTTGGGTTTAGTATAAATCCCCTGGGTTGAAAATCATGGTCAACCATCATCAATCATGGTCCAATGTCACATTAGGACTAAGAATTTGTTAATATGAAAATAAACCATGCTCCAATGTCGCATTGTGATAAAGATTGTCTCATTCTAAAAATCAATCATTTAAAGAATGATCAGCCATGGTCGAACATCGTATTGTGACAAAGATTTTATCAATATGAAAATGAAACATGGTCAACCATGATCAACCATTTTTATTTTATGGTTTATAATATTTATATTTTAGTTTATATTCCTTGGGTTTATCATATTTAACCCTTGGGTTTAATATTTTTTTCCTCGTGTTTATAATACATTGGGGTTTTAGAATTAACCCTTTGATTTATTATTCCATTGGGTTTATAATATCATTCCACTGGGTTTATAATCTAAGGGTTCATATTTCTAGGGTATAATATTATCCACATGTTTTATAATATTAATTCTAGGATTTAATATATATCCCTAGTGTTTATAATCATGGTCAACCATGGTCAACCATTTTTATTCTAGGGTTTACAATATTTATCTAAGAGTTTATATACAGTGGTTTTATAATATTTATCCCTTGCGCTTAATATTATTCCCTTGGGTTTATAATCCCTTGGATTTTTAGTGTTGATCCCTTGAGTTTATTATTCCCTTGTGTGTATAATATCAAACCTTTTGGGTTTTTAGTCCATGGTCATCCTTAGTCCAATGTGGCATTCTTACAAATATTGTCTCCATGATAAAATAAATCTTATTAAGCCATGGTAAACCATCTTTATTTTAGGGTTTATATTACTTATCTAAGTCTTTATATACCTAGGGTTTATAATATTAATCACTCGGTTTGACTATTATTCCATTGGGTTTATAAACCCTAGGTTTTTTAGTATTAATCCCTTGGGCATATTATTTCCTTGGGTTTATATTATCAATCTGCTGGATTTGTTAAACTAAGGGTTCATATGTTAGGTCCCTATATTACTAGTATAGTCCCTTATTGTTATTATTGTACCCATGTAACCCCTATATTGTTATTATTGTGCCCTTAAATTATTATTGTTAGGTCGGCTAGGATCACATTGTGGCCCCATGGACTCCTATATATAGAAAGGAGGTTTTTTAATTTGAATCATCCAAGAATTGTTCATTTATGTAATGTATTGGAGGTTTCCCCCTCGAAGTGTCTTATTTCTAAGGCATTTATATCTCTTTTATTCTCTTTTTGGAGCTAGTTTCACAACATTTGGTATCAAAGCTTTGAGATTCTAGGGTTTCGCTGCTCCAAATAGGTCATCGTGGCATTTTCGCTATAACTTTTTTTTCTACGAAGGTTCAAAATCTGAAATTTTAGAGTGCAAAGCCAAAATCCCATGGAACATTGTTGCAAAATTTCAGAGCTTGGTTCGCAATATTTTCGGAGATATGATCTGTGAAAGTTAGGTCATTTTGCAGGCTCCTGAATTTAACCTAAACAGGTCATCGTGGTATTTTCGTAATAAAGTTTTTTCTACGAAGGTTCAAAAGCTGAAACTTTTAGAGTGCAAAGCCGCAATCCTAAGGAACAATGTCACAAAATTTCAGATATTGGTTCGCTATAGTTTTGGAGATATGATCTGTGGAAGTTAGGGCTTTTTGAGGCTTCTGAATTTCATCTTAAAGAGGTGATTGTGGGAAAATATTCTTAGCTCTCTCTTTGAGCATCAGATTGGAATGCTGTAAAAAGTGGCCGCAAGTACACGGACTGTATTTTTCGGTCTATCAATTTCAGAGTCAAAGGAGGAAACAGTGACATGTGGGAAGTCGTACAAGTTTGCTCTATGGAACCAGTCCAAAATTGGGTCATTGTGGGAGATTGTACATAAATTTTCCTTGAAGAATCCAAATCAGATCAGACCTATGGCATTTGAGAGAAGCTTCAGAGGGCTACTACAGAGCAGAATTTCAGATATTGAGGATCCACAATTATAGAGATAATTCAATTTCAATATCGAGCTCCTCAAAAGCAAGTAAAAGGTGTGTATTTTTTTTCCAAATTGCATAAGTTTTGTTTGAAGAATCAAGTTGAATTGATTCCAAGGGCATATTGTAGAATAGATATCAGTATTGGATTCTAAAATGGCCCCTAAAAAGAATTCAACACCCATTAAGCCTTTAGAAAGCTCTACTATGACTCATGAAGACGAGGAATGACAACATGACTATCAAAATTACAAGAGCAAGTGCAAAAAATTTCGCTCTCGCAAAGAGCAACAAAAAATGACTTAGAAGTTTTGAAGAAAGGCGTGGAAACTAAGATGGATGGTTTGAAGAAAGGCGTGGAATCTAAGATGGATGGTTTGAAGAATGGCATGGAATCTAAGATAGATGGCATGGAAGTTGGCATGGAATCTAAGATGGATGACATGGAAGCTATGATCGATGAGAAAATGGAAAACATGAAGAATGATCTAAAAGAAGACATGGAAGGTTTGACAAAGTTGATACAAGAAATGTTTTCTAATGGTGAAAAGATAGTAGAGGAAACTCATGATGTGAACAAAATAAATGTTAATCGTGATTTCATAAAATCTAATGTTGGCGGGAAGAACCACCATATTCCAAAAATGGATACGAGGAAGTTTGATGGAAAGGATCCTGTAACATGGATACTACAGATGGAGCAATATTTTGATCTCCATAATGTGAAAAACACACAAAAGGTACACATTGCAACTTTACATTTATAACAAAATACATTTGTATGGTATCGATGACTTTGATCCTGTAAAAAAATTGTCACTTGGTTAATTTTTATGGAGGAAATGATAACACATTATGAGGATACAAAGAGCAACACCTTCTTTATCCAATTGATAAATCTCAAACAAAAGGGTTTAATGGGGGAGCACATTGAGGACTTCCAAAAATTGAATATAAGGGTAACTGATATTCAAGAGGAACACATGATTGATCTCTTCACAGGTACTTTAAAGGATAACATACAACATGAAGTTCGCATTTTGGAACCTGATTCATTAGAGAAGGCATTTAGGTTGGCAAGAAAAAATGAATGTCAAATTATGGCGACAAGGAAGCCTACCACTCACTTCTATAAAGAGGGAAGTGTTGCTACTCCTAGATTTCCACAACCTACAAGGTTGACACCACAACAATTGGAAGAAAAAGGAACAAAAGGGCTTTGCTATAGTTTTGACAGAAAATACACTAAAGGTTATAAGTGTAGTGAGAAGAAATTATTTTACATAGATTGTGAAGAGGAAGAAGAAAATGAACAAGAAGAGGATATACACCAGGAACCAACCCAAGAAGAGGAAGAAATGAGTCCGACCATATCATGTAATGCATTGGCAGGAATTAACACTCCTCAAACTCTCAAGGTAGAAGGACATATCAAGAAGAAAAAGGTAATAGTGTTTATTGATTCAGGTAGTACCCATAATTTTATTCATTGTAAGGTAGCCAAGGAATTGAATTGTTTCCTATACCCAGCACCAGAATGTCAAGTGATGGTTGAAAATGGAGGAACTATAAATTGCTCTAGAAAATGGCATAATATCAAGCTAACCATGGGGGAATATGTCTTGAATATTCCAATGCTTTCCATTCCTATGGGATGTGTTGATGTTGTACTAGGAGTATAATGTTTACAGTCTTTGGGGACGGTAGCTTTTAATTTTCAAGAACTTTTCTTGAATTTTTTTTCAGAAGGAAAGGAAGTCGAATTACAGGGTATTGTAAGGAAGCCGGGAAATATAATAAGCTCTAATGTCATGAAAAATATTTTAAAGAAAGAACAATGAAGCATAATTGCACAATTATGCTCACTAGAAGTTCCAACATCAAAATCATCTATTTCTGCAGATCTCCAAAAAGTCTTGGACAATCATTCCAAGTTTTTTGAAACTCCAAAAGGACTCCCACCTATTCCTGATCATGATCATGCTATTCATTTGATTCAAGGAAGTGTTCCTCCAAACATCAGGCCTTATAGATATCCTTATGTCCAAAAGAGCGAAATTGAACGTATGATTGCAGAAATGTTAGAGGCGGGTATAATTCAACCTAGTCAAAGTTCTTTCTCTGCTTCTGTAGTATTGGTACACAAGAAGGATGGATCATGGCGAATGTGTCCGGATTATAGGGAGCTCAATAAGCTCACCATTAAAGATAAATTTCCCATTCCTGTGATTGATGAATTATTGGACGAATTACATGGAGCAATTTATTTTACCAAGTTGGATCTTTGTTCAGGATATCATCAAATTAGAATGAAGAATGAAGATATTCCAGAAACAACATTTCGAACTCATGAGGGTCATTATGAATTTTTGGTCATGCCTTTTGGCCTTACCAATGCACCTTCTACATTTCAAGGGTTGATGAATTCCATTTTCAAACCCTTCCTTAGAAAATTTGTGCTAGTATTTTTGATGATATACTAATCTATAGCAGGTCTTGGAAGGATCATGTTGAACATGTTGACAGGGTGCTCAAACTATTGCAGGAGAAACAATTATATGCAAAAACATCCAAATGTTTCTTTGGAGTACAAGAGGTAGAATATCTGGGTCATATTGTATCTCACGAGGGTGTTAAGGTAGACCCTAACAAAATTAAAGCCATTAAGGAATGGAAAGTCCCCACAACCATAAAGCAGTTGCAAGGATTTCTTGGGTTAATAGGGTATTATCAAAAGTTTGTTAAGAATTATGGGAGAATAGCAGCACCTCTAACAACATTATTGAAGAAAGATGCATTTTCATGGACTCCTGAAGCAACTAAGGCCTTTGAACATCTTAAAGAGGCAATGTGCCTAGCACTGGTCTTAGCTACGCCAGACTTCACAAAAACCTTATTGTGGAATGTGATGCCTCAGGAAATGGAATTGGTGCAGTTTTAATGCAAGAAGGAAGACCCATTGCTTTTGAAAGTCGTCCAATCAAAGGAAAGTATTTACAGAAACCTACTTATGAGAAGGAAATGTTAGCAATACTGCATGCACTAAAGAAATGGTGAACTTACCTAATGGGAAGACACTTCAAGGTAAAAACTGATCATGATAGTCTTACACACTTTTTGGAACAAAGACTATCTTCAGAAGAGTAGCAAAAATGGGTCACAAAGATGTAGGGTTATGACTTTGAAATAATCTACAAAAAAGGAAAGCTTAATGTTGTTGCAGATGCACTCTCAAGAAAGAATGAAGAGGTGGAAGCATTGCTTTGTGCCATTTCTATTATCCAACCAGATTGGATAACTGAAGCAAGAGATCAATGGAAGAAGGACAAAGATGTATGGACACTCATTCAAAAGTTGCAGCAAGATCCTAGTACATCTGATACATTTAGTTGGAAAAATGATTCCTTATGGTACAAAGATCGCTTATATCTTTGTAAGAACTCCCAACTAAAACAAAAGATTCTTCTGGAATTGCACACTTCTCCTTTAGGAGGACACTCAGGATTTTTAAAAACTTACCACAGGGTGAAGAAAGAATATTTTTGGGATGGCCTTAAATCTGATATTCAAAATTTTGTGGCGGAATGTTTGGTTTTCCAGCAGAATAAAGTGGAAACAATTAAGACCCTGGGACTTCTACAACCTTTATCCATTCCAAGTCAACGTTGGGAGGAGATTTCAATGGATTTTATCACAGGTTTACCTAAGTCCGAAGGAAAGAGTGTCATCATGGTGGTAGTTGATAGACTTACCAAGCATGCACACTTTTGTGCATTATCTCATCCATTTAAAGCAAGTACAGTTGCTACTACATTTATGGACAGAATTCAAAAGCTACATGGAAGCCCAAGGGTTATTGTGAGCGAAAGAGATCCCATTTTTACTGGAAATTTTTGGACGGAGTTATTTTCTTGTTTGGGTACTCAATTAGCTCATAGCTCATCTTATCATCCTCAATCCAATGGTCAAACTGAGATAGTAAATAAATGTTTGGAAGGATATATTCATTGTTTTGTATCTGATAAACAAACACAATGGGTCAAGTGGTTACCTCTAGCTGAATGGTGGTATAACACTTCCTTCCATACTGCAGCAAAAATCACCCCATTTATGGCACTTTATGGATATCATCCACTATCCATCACATCATATTTAAGCGAAAATTCGAAGGTTCAAGTAGCGGAAGATCACATCGAGCATCAAAAAGAAGTTCTCCAACTCTTAAAGGAAAATTTGAATTTGGCACAAAATCGAATGAAACAATAGGCAGATCAACATCGCAGCGAGAGAAGTTTTGATGTAGGAGACTAGGTATTTTTACGACTACAACCATACAAAAAAATGTCCCTCAAGCAAGCTAAGAAGGATAATAAATTATCGCCAAAGTACTATGGTCCTTACAATGTGTTGCAAAAGATTGGTACTATGGCATACAAATTGGAGCTTCCTGCTTCTTCGCGAGTACATCCAGTTTTCCATGTTTCATGCTTAAAGAAGGTTATAGGTGAAAATCTTCCAGTTCAAATAATATTTCCAGAACTTGATGAGGAAGGAAAAATCATATTGGAACCTGAAGCAGTCACAGAAACAAGAACTCGACAGCTACGAAATTGATCAATTTCAGAGTATCTCATCAAGTGGAAGAACTTACCCACCGAAGATTCTACATGGGAGGATGAGAATTTTATACAGAAGCACCCAGAGCTACTCAAGCGTTGAGGACAACACTTTTTTGAAGGAGAGGGGCATGTTAGGTCCCTATATTACTAGTATAGTCCCTTATTGTTGTTAGTGTAACCCCCCTATTGTTATTATTGTACCCTTGTAACCCCCATATTGTTATTATTGTGCCCTTAAATTATTATTGTTAGGTCGGCTAGGATTACATTGTGGCCCCATGGACTTCTATATATAGAAAGGAGGTTTTGTAATTTGAATCATCCAAGAATTGTTCATTCATGTAATGTATTGGAGGTTTCCCCCTTGAAGTGGCTTATTTCTAAGGCGTTGATATTTCTTTTCTTCTCTTTTTGGAGCTGGTTTCACAACATTGCATTCTTAGGGTATACAATTATTCATAGGGTTTATAACATTAATATCAATTTGTTGGGTTTATTAACCCAAGGTTTCATATTCCAAAGGTGTAATATTGTTCATAGGGTTAATAATATTATTCCTTGGGTTTAGTATAAATCCATTGGGTTTACAATCATGGTGAGACATGATCAATCATGCTCCAATTTCACATTATGACTAAGACTTTCTCAATATTAAAATCAACCATGCTCCAATGTTGCATTGTGAAAATTATTGTCTCGATTTGAAAATGAATCATGCTTAACAATGGTCAACCATGATTGAACATCATATTGTGGAATATATTCTCTCAGTAGGAAAATGAACTATGGTTAACCATGGTCAACCATGGTCAACCATGCTTATTTTATGGTTTATAATATTTATATTTCAGTTTATATTCCTTGGGTTTCTAATATTAATCCCTTGGGTTTAATATTATCCCTAGGGTTTATAATTTTAATCCTAGGGTTTGATATATATCCCTTCTGTTTATAATCATGGTCAACCATGTTTATTCTAGCATTTATAATATTTATGTTAGGGTTTATGTAGAGTGGGTTTATAATATTTATCCCTTGGGCTTAATATTATTCCCTTGGGTTTATAATCCCTTGGATTTTTAGTATTGATCCGTTGGGTTTATTATTCCCTTGTGTTTATAATATCAATCCTTTAGGGTTATTAATTTAGGGGTTCCTATTATTAGTGTATAATATTATTCAAAGAGTTTATAATTTTAATCCTTAATTTTTATAAAAATATATTGGGTTTACAGTTCATTGTTTAATATATTATTATCAACCATGGTCGAATGTCACATTATGAAAAATATAGTCTCAATATGAAAATCAACCATGGTCAACCATTGTCAACCATGGTCCAATGTCACATTATGGAAAAGATTGTCACATTATGACAACCATGGTCAACAATTTTCAACCATGGTCAAATGTCACATTATGACAAAGATTGTCACAATATGAAAATAAACCATGGTCAGCCATTGTCATCCATCGTCAATCATCGTCAACCATGGTCCAATTCCACATTGTGACAATGGTTGTCTCAATATGAAATCAACAATGGAAAAACATGGTCATACTTTGTCCAATGTCACATTCTGACAACTACTCTCTCAATGTTCAAATCAAGCATGGTCAACCATACTTTTTTCAGGGTTTATAGTATTTATCTAATTCTTTATATACGTAGGGTTTATAATATTAATAGTTTGGGTTTACTATTATTCCCTTGGGTTTATAAACCCTTGTTTTTTTTATTATTAATTCCTTGCGTTTATAATATCAATCAGTTGGGTTTATTAATCTAAGGGTTCATATTCCCAGGGTATAAAATTATTCATAGGGTTTATAACACTAATATCAGTGTGTGAGGTTTATTAGTTTAAAGTTTTATATTTAAAAGGTTTGATATTGTTCATAGGGTTAATAATATAATTCTTTGGGTTTAGTATAAATCCCTTGGGTTTAAAATAATGGAAATCCATGGCCATTCATGGTCCAAGGTCAAATTATGACTAAGATTTTCTCAATATGAAAATCAACCATGGTCCAATGTCACATTGTGACAAAGATTGTCTCGATTTGAAAATAAAACATGCTCAACAATGGTCAACCATGGCCAACCACAAGTAACTATGTTTATTTTATGGTTAATAATCATATTTTTAATCAATTAATAATTATATTATTAATTAATAATATTATATTATTATTGATATTATATTGTATCACTATTAATGATATTAAATTTAGATAATAATATTAATTATTAAATGTAGTAATATTAATTAATAATAATAATTAATTCATATTGATACCTTGGGTTTGTTGATCTCTTAGGTTTATAATATTTATCCCTTCGGTTTACTCATTTGTTGGGTGTATACTATTAATAATCTCTTGCGTTTAGAATATTAATTCCTAGTGTTTATTAGTCCCATTTGTTTTTAATATTGATTCTTTAGGCTTGTTGATCATTTAGGTTTATATTATTTATCCCTTGCCTTTGCTAATTCATTGAGTTTATAATAATAAACCCTTGGGTCTATTAGTCGCTTAAGTTCATAATATTAATAATCCCTTGGTTTTATAATTTAATCATATGGGTTTATTAATCTCTTGAGTTTAAAATATTAATTCCTAGGGTTTATTAATAGGTTAGGTTTTTAATATTAGTTTCTTGGGTTTATTGATCCCTTGGGTTTATTAATCACTTAACATTAGTCCTTTGAGTTTTCCATTTCTTTGGGTTGGTAATATTAATTGTGTGGGTTTGTAATATTAATAATTCATTGGGTTTATTAAAAGCTAATATTAAGGGACAAATATTATTCCTTAGGTTTATAATGTTTATCCCTTCCGTTTATTAATTCGTTGGGTTTATAATATTATAAATACTTAAAGTTTATAAATACTTTGGTTTATAATATTAATAATCATGTGGGTTTATCAATCCTTTGGATTTAAAATATTAATTCTCATACTTTATTAATCTCTTGTGTTTTTAATATTGATTCCTTAGGTCTATAATATTTATCCACTTGGTTTAAGTGATCATATAAAAGATATTAACAATTATATTAATAAATATATTGAAGTTATATTAATTTACTCTAAGCGATATTATATTTATATTAATAAATATATTATTATTATTTACCATATTTGTTAGAGAAATTTTTATATTATTATTATGTTATATGTGAATTATATTATAGTTTGAGTTATTAGTGTTAATATATTAACAAAAACTTATAATATATTATTATTATATATTTTATTATAAAATAATATATTGTTATATATTATATTTTTTATATATTTCTAATAATAATATAATATATATAAATTTAATATATAATGTGTATATGGTTAATATTATTAATACACTTCAAGTAAATATATAAAATATAATAAAAATTATATTCATAAATATATAATAATTATTAATTCCAACATAATAGTGACAATAAATACATATTATTAATAATAATCGAATGTTGTTATTATATTATATGCCAATTATATTTTAGTTTTAAATATAACTATTAACATATAATCAAAATTTTATGTAATAATTAATATTATATTAATATACAAAATAATGTTAATATAATAAGTATTATTATATAAATATAAAATTATATAGTAATAATGTTTATATAATTATTAATAATCAGAAATATTAACTTTTAACACAATACATTTAAGAAAAATGTGATGTGTAATGAATATATGACTATCAACTTATATCAACCACATTAACTAATAGAGTTAATAGAGTTAATAAAATTATAAATGTCTTAACCTCTATCAATCACATTGATAAATGTTTGAACACAAGTTATGTTTACCATGATCTCACGCTTCCAAACATAAAATCGTACTTATCTTGACCATTCTTAGGGCCATCTGCTCAGGCTCTTCGTTTTGATTAACAAGATTACGAAGGACATGAATTCCACAATATCGTGCAAACTATTGTTGATATTGATGGTTGTTCAAACTTAACGTGGCTTTCATCAGCACGTCACATTATGAGAGTTTTAATATATTTGATGTAGAATAGCATGCAAATTGCAACGTAGTAACTCAATCTTTAATTCTTCGATCAGCTTCTCGTCCGTGATGTTTTCTTGTGTTTCTCAAACGTTTAATTTTTCAAATATCTTGTAAAGTTGGCCTTCCTCATCTTTTGGCGTTTCTATTTGTCTCCTCTGCATTTGCCTACATGTTAGTAGGGCTCTTCGTTTTGATTAACAAGATTACGAAGGACATGAATTCCACAATATCGTGCAAACTATTGTTGATATTGATGGTTGTTCAAACTTATCGTGGCTTGCATCAGCACGTCACATTATGAGAGTTTTAATATATTTGATACAGAATAGCATGCAAATTGCAACGTGGTAACTCAATCTTTAATTCTTCGATCAGCTTCTTGTCCGGGATGTTTTCTTGTGTTTCTCAAGCGTTTAATTTTTCAAATATCTTGTAAAGGTGGCCTTCCTCATCTTTTGACGTTTCTATTTGTCTCCTCTACATTTGCCTACATGTTAGTAGGCCTTTTCTTTATTGGACCATAGTTTTGAGGGAATTCATTGGATGCATCGCTTGTTGCTAACATGAGAAGAGAGGACGAGTTTTGATTAGAATTCTACATAATCGGGCAAAGTTACCAAATTAGGATAGGTTAAATAAGTTGAATAGGTCTTAGTGTGTGCACACAAGCTCTTTTCAATTGAAAGACATGATAATTTGGTTTATCCCGCACATACATGTAATGGACATAATGAGAGATCATAGAGTATTTCAATGTAAAAAATATGTACACTTTCATTTCAATGTACGTAACATTGATATATTCATTTCAACATAAAGAGTATTATATATTTATTTCAATTTTCATGATTATAGACTATTTCAATGTGAAGAATATTGAATTAGATTTTTTTGGGAAATCATAGACTATTTCAATGTAAGGCATTTTGATTTCTTATCTCCATTTTTATGGCTAATGGGTAGCTATAGAATATTTTAATGTAAAGTAAGTTCCTTTCTCATCTCCATTCTCATGAGATTAATGAGGAGGATGGCGTGGGGCTTGGATGGATAGGAATTGATAATGTTTTAAATAAGATTGAGATGGGATAGGATAAGATAGGGATAGGGATAGGGATAGGTAATGCATTAAATAAGATTGAGAGTGTATGAGATGGGATAGGAATAGGGATAGAAATAAGGATTGGTGATGTATAATCTAGGTAATCTCTAATTAGTTTTAATAATATTGATATTGATTTATACATTTGGTAGATAATTTATTTACTTTTGTTTTATCTATAGTATATCTTGTATCAAGTTTTAATATGGTTTCATATACTTTCTAAAATTTTAAATAATATCAATGAGAGAAATCGCTTAAGTGTCTATTGTAGCAGCTACAATCACTCTCCAAAATTTTTCCACTGCTTAGATTTTGGATCCTAAGCTCCCTTCACACGAGCTTGCCTTACACTGCTATGAAGTATCTATGCTTTGACTGATGTTTATCTTTCATTTTTGCTTGTGTTCTCTTGCTTTTCCACTTAGCAAACTTTTCTAAGTCACAAGCTAAGATCCTATCTAAGTCTTGCACAACAGTTATGGGCTTGCCATAGAAAATACACAATTCATGAAGCCAGTCTTTTCCTTGATGATAAGAATTGTGCATTTATGACTGGAACCCTAGCCTTGAGCTCAAGAATTGCGCAATAATTCCAAACAGCCCAGAAATAATGCAATCACTCACTAATCTTAGAAATGGTGCAATGCACTCAGTCGAGAGCTGCTAGTTCCCCAGAACTGCGCAATCCTTCCTGGTGAGGTGCATGGAAAGTTTTCCTGGAAAAAGAAGAAAAGTGAAAAAGCCTCCCTAAAATATAGGGATTTGTTTTTGGTAACCCAAGGGAAGCGCACTTGCTATTTTTGGAAATTTCCACCAAGTCTCTCTTTTTCCTTGATTTGTTGCATGCGCATCATAAAACCTATTTCTAAAATCTATTTAACTGATGCCCCTAGACCTCATTGTCACATTCAATATTGTAGCTCTAGCATTCCTGAGGAGATCAAGGAACCTTTGGTGCGATCATCGTCGCTTTTCCAGGTGTGTTTTGCATTTATGACTTTTAGTCATTTTTTTGTCATTTTTGGTCATTTGGCTTGCATGAGTTTGTTTTTCTTGTTTATTTACATGAATGATGGTGTTTTAACTTTATTTAGCTTATAGAAGTGTTGTTTTAAGTTTTCGTTTTCCTTTCACAAGTGTCACATCGGTTTTTGCATTTTTTCACTAATGGTTGCCATTGCGACAACTCTCCTCACCAATCTCGTTCACTTCTCATTTGTTCAGTTTCCACACTTGATTTGTCTTTATTCATAAAAACTTAGTTAGATCTGCACCCATGTCTTCACTATCTCTCATATTTGCTCGTTTTTCACGCTCCCCTTGTGCAGATCTACCTTTCCCTTAGTCGGAATTCACTTTTCCCTGTTGGGCAATACACAAGATCGAGGCTCAAGATGAAAGCTTGACTGCTAGAACTACACAATGCATAGTACAGGCCGCCCCAACTAGACATTGTGCAGTTCTAGGGCTCAGTCTGCATCCCCATCGACTGAGACTCTACAATTCACAGTCTCTCCCAGCTCATTGCCGAGGTTGAACTACACATTATGCAATTTCAGACCTCAAAATTTGACCCTGTGTATTGCGATTGCGTAGTGCACAGTTCCCATAGAAATCCAACCCCTTTTTCCAGTGAAAATTGCACACTCCCCTCCATCAGATGCTCGATTTTCTGCATGAACATGCCTTGAAAGTGGTTTTTCTCGAAACTAATGTTTGCTTGCCATGAGTGCTTTGTTTGTCCCACACGTACAATAGTTGTTGAGAATCTCTCTAGTATTCACTCTTATAATGACACCAAAGAGAGTTTCTTCAAAATAAGCCACTAAAAGTAGTACCAGGGAAGTAGTTGAGCAAGTGCCAGTTAACTTTCCAGTATATGCAGACACTCAACTGTTTATGGAAAAGGAGTCAACACTAACATGATAGTTGTTCCAACAATAGTAGTAGAAGGCAACAATTCGGTACAGGACAAGGGGAAGAGGAATGTTTCTGAGAGCATGGAGGAGGAACACTGTTGGAAGATGAAAGCGGATCTAATCCTTATGAAAGAAGCTTTGGGAGTAGAAGAAAAGATGAAGCAAAGGTTACAAAGAGAAGAGGAGATGATGAGAGAGAATTGGATCTTGTAGGAAGCAGAATAGAGAACACCGAAAGTAGAACAAGAACTTAGGGAAGAATGGGAGAAAAGGAGAAGTAGAAGCATGAAGAAGAAGGAAGCCAAGGTACTTATAGGTTGAAGAGTCAGTATAGGATCAAACAGTAGAAGAAGGATGAAGCGAACAAATGTAGGAATGGAACTTTGATAAGGAGCTTGAACAATTCATTGAGATCATGAACATGAAAGTGAGACTGTAGCTGCAAGACAAATATGTGGACCTAATGCCTAATGCAGCTCAGGCCACCATTCATACTCTACCATCTTCAACTATAGAGAAAGCCTCGAGAGAGGAAGGGGAGGTAGTTCCCCTTGATGATGGTCTCATGATGGATGTCTACAATATTTCATTTAGTGAACTACAGAAGAATATTGTATAAGCGTGAGGAAATCAGTTCGTGGATGATCATATGTCTCCTGCATTCATGAGAGAAAGGGTGATTGTGGCAGACACTAGCAAGAATCCAAACATTATTGCTGAAGCCAACTTGGCCTTCGCAGGTGCTGGGAAATCAAAAACTCAATACTTGACAATTGAGAACAAAGAGTTGGTACAAAACCTACAAGCTGCCTAGAAAGAGATTGAACAACTCCACATAGCAGCGCAAAGTACAAATTTCGAAAAATCCTACCTATAAGAAATGAGAGCAACGAAACTTTTTGATGTATCCACACCTAGAGACACTATTTAGGAATTTTATAAGGAGATCATGGCTGTGTAGAAGTTAGTTGTCTGATTGCACAACTCACAACTTCAGTAATGAGAGTTTTCCACTATCCCTAAGAATGTGCAAGCAACATCACTTATGGCAAGATTGGACAATGCGGTACAAGGAAGCGCCACTCACATTGGTAAAGATAATGAAGTGACAGATAGATCTCGATAAAGCAAAGGTTGAGATACTGATCCAGAACAACAGGTAGCTCATCACGTTCATCACAAACATTGAGGCCACATATGCACAATTGTACAATAGTTTGGACTTCATGGTGAGAACCCACAAGATATTATTAGTCAGTTCACTCACCCAAGCTAATCCCAAACGCCAAGTGTGACAGGAGATTGATGAGTGCTTGGAGTAGCTAAAGCAGATCGCCACCAAGGAGGAATTGGAGATGAACATATAAAACATGCAGAACTACATTGGCCACCCTCTTCAGATTCGAATGATGTTGTTCCTGATTGAGTAGGAGGTTCAAACTGTCTCCAAGACATTGTACACGAATGCTATGGAGGCAAGAGTTCACTTCCAACCTAACACCATATCACGATTTTGGGAGATAATCGCAGAATACCAATCTTGGCATGAGTATTTGATTGAGAGAACTAAAATTGAGGTTTCTCGGCTTGATTTCACCCAAAATTCAGCATCATAGTGTTTTGTCTTGTTAGGTTGTCAAGTTGTCTCTACCATATTTTGTCTTATATGGGTATGAGTGGAAAATTTATATTATTTGTAATTATTGTGTAAGTGAAATTCCACGTGTCTATGATGGAATGTGAAGAGTCATGGGGGGAGTCCAAGATTCACCAAGGGGGCATGCCAAGGGTCACCCCCCTTTTGGTTATAAATACATCCGCATAAATCTTGTAAGGCAATTTTCAGAGAAAAGTTTTTGTCTAGGCTTAGGCTTAGAAAATGCTTGGGATTTTTGTGTCAGCCATGACTTGTCCATAGTGTAGAGGGAATATACTTCATTGGGAGGAGCAGGTGTTGTTTACATCATGTTCCACTATTGGGGCAAGTGGTTTGTCACGTTGTATGTATGAATGGAACTTTCACTTATAATAAAATTAGAGTCGTCAAGTCTTCACGCATATATTGTAAATGTAGTTGGACTATTATGGTTATGTTTGTGATGTATGTTGTTTAACTTATGCATATGATTATGAACTATTCCATTCTCGTTTGTACGAATATGGTTGAATGCATTATCATGTTTTAACCCATCACCTTTAGCTTGTGGACTACTCCACTTGATAGTTTTTGTGATGTATTTTCATCTCGTGTGGTCCTTTCAAGTTGTGTACTATTAGATGCTTCCAATGAGCGTACTTCCTTTCCTGTTTTCTATTAGAACCGCTCATACATCATATTGGATTTCCACATGGTCACACACTTGCTTTAACCAAAGACATCATACACCACTCTATGTGTTTTTCAATCCAAGGCATATCATTAAACACCCACTGTTGGGATTCCTACTCCAAACAATGTGAGGTATAGTTGGGACTTCATATCAAGGAGATCCCATGGATGTTGGCAGGTCCAACACCATCAACATTATGGTTCTAGGAGGGCCATGTGAGAAGCTAAACCCTTGAAGTATGTTTTGAACTTCCACACTCATTTTACGACTTCTTCCAAAATCATACTCCCGGCATGTTTTTCTAGAAATATAATATTACAAGTGCCAGCGAAAATCATTGATGACTTGCCACATCTTAAATTTGATGGCAAGGGTGAATAAAGCATACTTATTGATTTCTTCATTTTTTCACAGAGCAGAACACCCCCCTTGAAGATGTTGGTCATAGGTTTTCCAATCTCACATTCGAAGGGCGCGTAAGGAAATGGTGTCATACGTTGTCTGATGCCTCCATTCACTCTTTCGAACACTTTCTCACATAATTGTTCCATCCCTTTGATATATATATGATTAGGAACATATGTGCACAAAAATTTTAGAATTGTGAAAATCTCCTGATGAATTGTTATGCCATTTTCACAATCATTTTGTACATCTTTGTTATGAATTTCCAGAATATGAAATTGGTTGGGATTTCTTGACCGAAGTATTCATACATCTTGTTCGTTATATAAATAAATTGAAAAAATTAAATTTTATAGTTAAAACATTTCAAGTAGTCTCACTATTTTACATTTTTTTTTGGGTAAATTGGGTCAATTTCGATTTTAGATTATGTTTTTTTTGGGTCAATTTAGTCTCAAATTCAACAAATATTTGATGAAATTGAAAATTTTAGCTGTGAAGTGTACCCAATCCAAGTGCCAAATGAAAATTTCGAGGCATTGAGTCTATTAATGTATTCATAAATTCAATTTAAGTTTAGATGCATCTTATCAAAGTGCCCAAAGGTCAAATCTTTTAAGGTGAAATTTTTTTTCATATTTTATCGACTTCAAGAGATGGGATCCCTCTTAACTCTTGCTACATCGATGGTTAAGATGAATCCATATTGGTATTTAAATCAAGTCCATTATGCTTCTACCAACGCTAAAAGCATATGAGCTAGGTTTTGGACTCATTTGGAAAGAAATTAAATTGAGAAAAAAACATGTCATAGATTTACCACCATAATTTGACATTCAAACCTGTGCAATCCAAGAATAATGTGCCTTACAGAGAAAAAAACCAAGTGTTAAATGCATAAAAAGATATCTCTATATTTGTAAATTTAAATGATCTTTCCCAATATAATCCCATTCATTTTTAACTATTTAATGCAAAAATACAATAAAATCTAATAATATATATTTTCAATTAATATTTTACATTTAAAAAAAATAAAAAATAAATAAGAACATTAAACCAAACAATAAAATTATAAACCATATAATTAACCAAAAAAAACAAATTTAATTAAAATTTCTATCCAAATATAGAATCATTCTCAATCTTATTAAAATAAATGAAAAAAAACAATATTCATTTATCCTATTATCTATTCTATCCCATTCCATCACCATTCCTATCCTCCCTAAAGAAAATGAAAAAGTCAGTTTGTTGCTTCCCATCCCATCCCCTAGCTTATGAAAAAGAAAAAGTCAATCTGTCTTTCATTAAAACAGTTATAATTGTTTATCAAAATAAGATGGAAAAGTCAATAAAATTATATATTATATAGTTTATAAACTCGAACTAATTATGGAGACAAGGCGGCCTATTTGATCGTTTTACTCTCTAACTCCTTTAACCTATCCTAATTCGTGATCAAACTCTTCTTGGCCAACTCCTTTAGCCTATCCTAATTTTCTAGAGATACACTAATGCAAACAACATTTGTAAGATGAATTCTGATCAACCTCGTCTAATAAATTCCCGCAAAGCTATGGACCAAAAAAACATGGCATACTAACATGCAGGCAAACGCACACAAGATAAATAGGAACGTCCAAAGATGAGTCGGAAGGCCAAAATTACAAAATATCTTTAAAAATAGACGTTCGAGAAAGATGAAAATTACATGCCGGAAGAGAAGCTGAGAGGAGGATAAAAGATTGTGTTACTACGTTGCAATTTGCATGCTAATCTATGTCATCCCTATATATATATATATAGTCGGAAGACATGATAAGTTGCTTTCTCCCATCACATTAAAATATACTAACTATTAGAGAGAAAATCAATAAAAAAATCAAACGAATTTTGGTCGCTAGCAGATTCATGTCGCTTCGAAACAGATAATGAATTAATTGTCCGATGCAATGTCGTTATCAAATAAAAATATAGGGTTCATGAAAAACGATCAACCGTTGGTATTGCGTCAATAATATTAAGAATGTGAACAAATACGTACCACTGATTTCCTATGACAGAAGTTTCCAGCCCCACAGATCCATTAACAATGAAATTGCGGACCCACACGGCAATGGTAGACTTGTTATATATTTGTGTGATTCCACATTCTATAGAGCTCATGCTCTAATCCCATGTCATATTTTCAATTGTTCAGACACCAATTGGTATAATAGTGAGCGCCTTCATCTGAAAGTTGCTCACCATTCTCACTATTGGTGTTCGTCGTAAGAAATAGAGGAGATATTCTTCAGCGCTGCAATGACGTCGAAGTATTTGATTATAATGGCGCTCACAATCCTGAATTCTCTGTTTCTTCTGGCATTTTTACGACCTACATTGGCGCAAAACAGCCTGCAGGTAGGATTCTACAATGCCAATTGTTCGCAAGCAGAATCAATCGTGCGGGGAGTAATCACAAGTCACTTTTCTACCGACAAATCCCTTCCTGCTGCCCTGTTACGCATGCATTTTCATGACTGTTTTGTAAAGGTAAGCGTGCAGCTCTCTGGAAATCATAGTCTCCTTTAAATTCAAGGTTTATAAATATAAATTGAATGGCGTGGAATTAATAAATATATGTTGTTGAAGGGCTGCGATGGATCAATTCTGATTGATACGGTGGGCAATAACGTATCAGAGAAAGAAGCAGGCCCCAACCAAACTGTGAGAGGATTTGAAATAATCGATGAAGCAAAAGCCAAGCTGGAAAGTGCATGCCCTGGCGTTGTGTCTTGTGCTGATATAATTGCACTTGCTACCAGAGACGCCGTATTCTTGGTATATTCCACGAAGAAATAAGTTGGAAACGTAATTAGGTTTAGGTTAAATCGTTGAGAAGAATAATTTTTATCTTCCCTATATAATTTCAATTTGAATAATAAGTTGGAGACCTAATTAGGTTTAGGTTAAATCGTTGAGAAGAATAATTTTTATCTTCCCTATATAATTTCATTTTTAATAAATAATATATTACTAAGATCGTCAACTTGATTGACAGGCAGGGGGGCCGCAGTACAATCTCCCAACGGGAAGAAGAGATGGAAGGGTATCTTCAGTAAACAATGTAAATTTACCGGGTCCTAGTTTCCAAGTTTCGCAGGCAGCTGCAGCTTTCGCAAATAAGGGTCTCACACTCCAAGATATGGTCATTTTGTTGGGTACGTATTATTTATTATACTACATATTTAAAGTTTAAAATTAAGCTGACCGTTTAGTTTACTTGAAAAAGCAATGCAGTGAAATGAACTCTTTGTTCTGGTTCCAATTTCAGGCGCACATACCGTTGGGGTAGCGCACTGCAGTTTCTTCAGCGACAGACTATACAATTTCCAAGGAAGCGGGGCGGCGGATCCTTCCATGGATCCAAATTTAGTGGTGACCTTGAAGAATGTTTGCCCATCTCCAACCTCGTCTTCAACAAATGACCCCACCGAATTTCTGGACCAAAACACGTCTTTTGCTTTTGACAACAGCTACTACCAACAACTACAATTAAAGCATGGAATTCTGCAAATTGATCAGGAGCTTACCTCTGACGTATCAGCAAAGGGTATCGTAACGAACATGGCCTCTAATGGAATTACATTTAGTAAGAGCTTCGCTGGCGCCATAATAAAAATGGGAAACATAGGAATATTAACGGGTAAGAATGGGGAAATTAGAAAAAACTGCAGAGTTGTGAATCCAGTATCTTGATAAGGGAGGAAGACCTCCAAATTGTAATGGGGGATGAATTAATGCTTCATCTCCGCAATAAAGGCGAGACGCCCTAACAAAGAATATTCACCATTTCAAATCGTTGTAAAACAGATCCACATGTAAAATAAATGGAAAGCACAGAAAATATAGTTGTTCGCTATTCCCGAAATAATGCTATTATGCATATTCTTGTTGTTCGCTATTTCCGAAAAAATGCTATTATGAAAATATTCATATAGCGAACTTTTTAACCGTCGCTTTTAGATTTGAAGTGTGGTGAAACTGGATATATCTTCCTTATCAATGAGAGATGAGCCTTGTTAAAATATATAATTACTTCCTCGTGCAGAAGTTAGACAGATAGTTAATTGAATGAGTTGAGTTGAGTTACAGTTAGATTTGGTAAGTGAGTTAAAGAGTGAGTTAAGCGAGTTGATTAAGTTTAGTTATGAGTGATAGTGTGTGCATGTCAATTAGATTAAATACCCTTCACGGGTTCATTGTTTCAAGAGAGAAAGAGAGTAAGAGAGTTTTATGATTAATAGAAGAGCAGCAGCTCATTGTTCATGTGTGAAATCTTTGCGTTATATGTGTGATTGAATCCTCTGCCTTTCCAACAGATTGGTATCAGAGCTAGGTCACAGAGAACGGAAGAAAAACGGATTAGCAATCATCCATAGGTGAGCAGGATTTTTTTTTTTCCGCGTTTTTACGTTATAACGCCGCTGTTAATTAAAGACAGAGCGTTATAACGCGGGTTCCTACAGTAAAGAACCGCGTTAAAAACGAAACGCGGGCATACTATGTTATTCAATGCGTTAAGGCACTAACGCATCACAGGGTGTCGGGAAGTGTGTTAGCACGCTGGTATATTGAAGCTTGGACGCGTTAGTCTTATGAAAGCACGAAAGTCCAAAACAAAACTTTCGAAAGTCAACCACGTAAAGTGTTAAGCATACGTTCGATTTTTAAAAGGTTTTTTAAAGTTTTTAATTTTATAAAAGCCTTACATAAAAGAACGTGAGAAGTCTCTCATACATGCACGTGAGAGAAGGTATATTTTAAAGAGGTTTTTAAAAGGGGTTTTTTTAAAAAGCATGTTATAAAAACGCTTTAAAGAGTGGAGGTTTATATAATAAGGTTTTGTTTTTAAGAAAGGATTTTTTATATAAAGAAATTTTTATATAAATAAAAAAAAATAAAATAATAAAACCTAGGGTTTTATTATAAGGATTTTGTTTTGGAGCTTTGCAAAGCATATCAAAATTTTTTTTTAGGGTGTCAGCAGTGAATTTTTTGTTTGAAGAAAGATGGCTACAAGTAGCTTCCAGCCACAAATTCCTTCTTTCACAGGGAAGGATTATGATGTGTGGGCCATTAAGATGGAGACTATGCTAAAAGCGCATGATGTCTGGGATCATGTCAAGTATGGGTTTGCAGAACCTCATGATGATGCAGAAGAACGAGCCCTCAGTAATGCAGAGAGGGAATAGTGGAAGAAAGATAAGCGGAAGAATGCGCAAGCGTTGCTTCTGATCCAGCAGGGAGTAGATCGAGCCATGTTCCAGAAGATCATGATAACCTCGTCAGCAAAAGAGGCATGGGACACCTTGGCGACAAGCTATCAAGGTATGGCAAAAGTTAATATTGTTAAATTGCAGAATACTAGGAGAGATTTCGAAGTTCTGCAGATGAAGGAGACAGAGGACATTGATTCCTTCATGAATCGGGTCATGTCTGTCGTCAATCAGTTAAAAATCTATGGCGAAGATATTAAATATTGAACAGTGATCGAGAAGGTTCTTCGATCCCTGTCTACCAAATTTGATGTTGTGGTAGCAGCCATAGAAGAAGCAAAGGACTTGGAAAAACTCACAATTGATGAGTTGATGGGATCCCTTCTATCGCATGAAGCAAGGATAGACAGAAATAAGGATTCCACTTTGGAAACAACCTTCCAAAGTCAAGTCTATATTTCTAGAGGTCGAGGCAAAGGTCGATCGAGAGGCAGAGGACGAGGCAACAACTATGGCGGTCACAGAGATGGCCGAGACGATCATGAGCATCAACATGGAAGCAGCAGCAGTAGAAGCTTTCATAACAATAAAAGGTCTGACAAATCTAAGGTAAAGTGCTTTTACTGCAATAGATTTGGTCATTATGCTCGTGATTGTAGGAAGAAGATTGCAGATCAAGGAAATCAGAGAGCTAATGTTAGTACATAAAATACTGACTCTATGTTTTTAGCATGCAACACCATGCATGCACCGTCTGATAAGGTCTGGCTATTAGACAGTGGTTGCAGTAACCACATGACAGGCAACAAGGATTTGGTTGCTAATTTGGATGTCACAGTGCAGACAGAGGTCAAGTTGGGAACTGACAAGACTGTGGCAGTAGATGGCAAAGGAGTGGTCAACATTGTGACCAAGCAGGGGGAGCCAAAGACCATATCAGAGGTATACTATGTCCCTGGACTCAAACACAATCTGATTAGTGTTGGTCAATTGATGCAGAAAGGATACAAAGTTACATTTCAGGGACAACATTGTGTTATTTACGACAAATCCCCAAGCAAGCAGCTGATTGCAAAGGTGCAGATGATGAGGAACAGACTCTTTCCTCTCATTATGAACTACAATGATCAGGTTAGTTCTTTTACAACTGCATGTTCTGATGCATACTGGTTATGGCACTTTTGGTTTGGACACTTGCACTTTTCCGGTTTAAGATTGTTGCAGCAGAAACAGATGGTCAGAGGTTTACCTCCCATCAAAGAACCTGCTAGCACGTGTGAGTGTTGCATCTTAGGAAAGCAACACCGTGAAAGTTTTCCAAAAGGAGTTTCTTACAGAGCAAAGAAACCACTTGAATTGGTGCATACCGACTTGTGTGGACCTATGAGGACACAGTCGATTGGTGGAAGTTATTACTTCCTCACCTTTATTGATGATTATAGTAGGAAGACTTGGGTTTAATTTTTGAAGCAGAAGTCTGAAACTTTTGCAAAGTTCAAAGAGTTCAAAGCTTTGGTGGAGAACCAAAGTGATCGATAGATCAAGGTATTGAGATCTGATCGTTGTGGCGAATACGATTCGAAGGCATTCCATGAGTACTGCAAACAACATGGAATCAAAAGACAGTTTACAACCAGATACACACCACAACAGAATGGTGTAGCAGAGAGGAAGAACCAAACAATCATGAACATGACAAGAAGCATGTTGAAAGCGAGACACCTGTCTAACGAGTATTGGGCAGAAGCAGTTGCATGTGCTGTTTATGTGATAAACAGATCTCCTACAAAGAGCGTGATGAACAGAGTTCCAGAAGAAGCATGGTCATGTATGTCATGCAGTGTATCTCATTTCAGAGTTTTTGGATGTGTAGCCTATGCACATGTGCCTAAGCAAATAAGAGGCAAATTAGATGATCAAAGTGAAAAATGTATATTTACTGGTTATAGTGAGCAGTCAAAAGCTTACAAATTGTATAACCCTGTCACAAAGAAGACTATCATTAGCAGAGATGTTGTGTTCAAAGAACAAGAGTCATGGAATGGGACTGTAGACACACTAACCGATGCTCAAACACCATTGATGGAGGATGATGATGTAGAAGAAGAGGAGCAACAAGAACCAAAAGAGCAGACACCAAACAGAGTCACACCAGCAAGGACTCCTAGATTTTCAGAGCAGCATAGATCTTCAAGTAGATCCACAGATCAAAATTCTCCAAGCACCAAATCAGGTAAGAAAAAGATGAGAAGTTTGAAGGATATTTATGATGATTTGGATGTTAGTTCAAATTTTGCATTATTGGCATTCCAACCTTTTTCGTTTGAAGAAGCAATCAGAGATGACAATTGGGTGCAAGCCATGGATGAAGAGATGAATTCAATTGAAAAGAATGATACATGGGATTTGGTTGATTTACCAAACGATAAAAATCTCATTGGTGTGAAGTGGGTATACAAGACCAAAGTGAATGAGAAAGGTGAGATTGACAGATTTAAAGCAAGACTTGTAGCAAAAGGATTCTCGCAGCAACCGAGAATAGACTTTGGAGAAAATTTTTCTCCGGTAGCCAGATTGGATACTGTAAGAGCAATTCTAGCGACAGCAGCTCAGAACAAGTGGAAAGTATATCAGATGGATGTCAAATCAGCCTTCTTGAATGGAATTTTAGAAGAAGAAATTTATGTGCAGCAGCCTCCAGGTTATGAATTTGAAGGACAAGAAGACAAATTTTACAGATTGAAGAAAGCGCTCTATGGACTGAAACAAGCACCTAGAACATGGTATAGCAGAATCGACAGTTATATGATCAAGAATGGATTTTGCAGAAGCAGCATTGAGCCTACCTTATACACAAAGGTAAATGAGCATGGACAGATTTTGATAGTTTGCTTATATGTTGATGATATGATTTTTACAGGTGATCTTGAAATAGATGAATTTAAAGCAGGCATGATGAAAGAATTTGAGATGACAGATCTAGGTCTCATGAAATATTTTCTTGGCATTGAAGTTGAGCAATCTGAAAAAGGCATTTTTATTTGTCAAAATAAGTATGCAACAGATTTGTTGAAAAGATTCAGGATGGATAATTCCAAACTTGTACCTACACCAGTTGCAATGGGTACAAAGTTAAGTAAGGATGATGAAGGGGCAGATGTCAATCCAACTCTATTCAAAAGATTGGTTGGCAGCCTCATGTATCTCACAGCGACAAGACCAGATATTATGCAGGGAGTGAGTTTGATTTCTAGATTCATGGAGACTCCAAAAGACACACATTGGAGTGTTGGAAAAAGAATTTTGAGATACATAGCAGGAACCAGAGATTATGGCATAATGTATGCAAGTACAGAAAAGAAAGAATTGATTGGATATACAGATAGTGATTTTGCAGGAAGTTTGGATGATCGGAAGAGCACATCTGGTTATGTTTTCCATCTCGGTTCAGGTGTGATAGCATGGGCATCTAAAAAGCAGCCTATTGTGACATTATCATCAGCAGAAGCAGAATATGTAGCAGCAACTTCAGCAGCATGTCAAGCAGTATGGTTAAGAAGAGTATTGGATGGACTCAAGCAGAAACATCAAGGATCAACAGCGATATACTGTGACAACACATCAGCGATTGCACTATCCAAGAATAGTGTGTTTCATCAAAAGAGCAAGCATATTGATACTAGATATCATTTTATTCGAGAACTAGTGAACAATGGAGAAGTTCACTTGAAGTCTTGTAGAACGAGTGATCAATTGGCTGATATCTTTACAAAGCCATTAGCAGTAGATTTGTTTGAGTTTCACAAAAGAAACTTGGGAGTTGTAAGCCTCGCTGAGACATAGACCAGCAGGCATGTTTGAGTTGTCATGAGTTATGTTTAGAGGTCGTAATTAAGGGGGAGTGTTAAAATATATAATTACCTCCTCATGCAGAAGTTAGACAGATAGTTAACTGAATGAGTTGAGTTGAGTTACAATTAGATTTGGTAAGTGAGTTAAAGAGTGAGTTAAGCAAGTTGATTAAGTTTAGTTATGAGTGACAGTGTGTGCATGTCAATTAGATTAAATACCCTTCACGGGTTCATTGTTTCAAGAGAGAAAGAGAGTAAGAGAGTTTTATGATTAATAGAAGAGCAGCAGCTCATTGTTCATGTGTGAAATCTTTGTGTTATATGTGTGATTGAATCCTCTGCCTTTCCAACAAGCCTCGCGGCCTGTTAAGTCAGCCGAGTCAGCTAGTTTAAGGCCAATCATCACTTGCACTTTCTCTCTCTATATATAAACATTACAAAATATCAATAATTTTACTATATAAAGAGTTGTGTAAGAGTTGTTTATTTTATTTGAATTATGATTTTGATAGTGAAAATGAATTCAGCACCATCAAAAATCTCCAAAGCACCCAAAATATTAAAGTTTGATAGTTATAACATGAATTTACAAAAATTTCTGCTTGATTTTCTTAAAATCTTCACGATTTTCAAAACAAAAAACATTCTAGTTAGACTACTGCCTATAATATAGTCGAAGATGATATACATGTGGTAAATCTACTTCATTTAGAATATTATAATATATTTCAATATAAATTTAATTGGGTACGTTGACTATAACATAATATTTCAATGTTTAAAAAGAAATGATTAAAGTAAAATAATTTTTTATTTAGAAATAAAAAAATTATTTTACTTTAATCACTTCTCTTTTTAAATCTATATTAATATAACTCAAAATTACAATTCTAAAAAACAAAATAATAATAAATAAATATCAGTACCACCTTTTTAACAAGAGGAGGAGTTCGAGTGGCTATCAGACTGTGCTAAATTGCGAAGGAGGAGTTGGAGTGCCAATGAAGTAGTATTAGTAAGTACATCTGTCGCCACCGGAAGGGTGTTTACAAAAATCCTCGTAAGACGCCGTTGTCCCCATCAATAGGTTTCACATTCTTGATGTTACTAGGTTTGACTTCAGTGACAATCTGTTCACCGATTTCTGCATTTGTAGTTGTTCGTTGTGCAGTTGCTATTAAGCAGAACAAGTGCATCATAATCAAAATTTACAAGAATGCTCGACACAATCAGTTCCGTAACGTCATCGGGGTGATGATGATGTAGTTGCAATGGTTGACGAAGGGCAGTTATAACTGTTTGGCCGTACGGTCTTACCACATCTCTCTATTTTCATATCGAACGCTTTGTTCACTTTTCCTTTTCCGTAATTTTGTTCATTCTTACCTTAGTTACTAATAATTGGCGGTACTTCTAATTTTTTATTTAATTAATTTTTTGGGGTTGTTAGATTGAATTTAGATGAGGTTAATTTTGTGGTGGATTGCGGAACTATCTACTGAAAAAAGGGAGTGAGTTGATGGAAAATTGAGTAGTCTCTATACGTTTTGGGATGGTATAATTTAAATAATGGACTCTTATCTTTATTCCCTCTTCAACATCCATAGAAATATATATAATTTCTTTTTCATATTATATATATTTTTGTAAATTTTAACAATCAAATAAAAGTGTGAAAATAATTTTTGTTTAGCAAATAAAAAGTTGTATACATCAATTTAATATCTAGCTTAATAATATATTTATCTACCTTAATAATATCTTTAAAATTAGATTACAGTGTATCATTATGTTTTACACATAATAATGAAGGGAAAAATTAGATTATAGTGTATCATTATGTTTTACTAAAGACCTTAATGTCATATATATAAGATCACCTAATGAGATAAAAACTGAAGTAAACCAATTCAAGTTCACTATCAAAAAGATACATAAGCCAAAACAAAGGCTTTATGGGCCTTTAAATTGCCCAACCAAAAGATTCTAACTAACAAGTAATCTCACATGTATCACAACTAAAATATAGCAAACACAAAAAAACAAAATTCTCTCTTTAAATAATCCTAATAGCCATTTCAATTAACTTAAGAAATTTGTGAAAAGTATACTTACAAGTTTGTGTGGGCCTTTTCTGTTTCCTTTAGAATTTGCTATTGGTTTCCAAGTTTTCTTGATTTATTTCTGTTGAAGATTGCAACAAGAAACAGTGAAGGAGGCATCCTGAAACATCTTTCCTGATCCTAGTTGGAAAGTGATCACCTAAACTAGGTGGGGGACTACACAAGTGATTTTTGTCGCAAAGTCTATTTTTAGACATATGGATCATGTTATATAAGTTGCGGGATGCTATTTGTGGATGGTTGGTCAAGTTGTTAAAAATAGATGGACCTCTATTTTTAGACATTGGGAGGAATCTATTTTTAGACTACCGGGCTAAAAATAGAACAGTCGAATATTATTAACCCTTAATAATATTTAGACTATAAACATTATCTTATCCTCTTGGAGCACTTCAGTTTGATGCTTGGATGTGGCACATGCAGCTGACAGAAGGAAATATTCTTTTCCTAAGGGTTAGTTGAGCTATTGCATGGTTGACTTCAGTTAGAACTCATGTGGCAGAGTTTGGTGGAGTTGATGAGACAGTTGGTGGAGTTGTGTTCGGTTTAACTTAGGTGAACTAGTTGTATTTAGTCTAACTGATAAATACACTAGTGATGAGTGGTGTGAATTAATTATTAATTAATTCACTAATTATTAACTCATAAATCAACTAAAGAATACATCAGTTAACTGCAATGCATGAACAGTTCAGTGGAGACCAGTGTTAGAGGTGGGTGAAAGGGTGAGTCTACTATCAGTTGTGACTATAGCTGTGCATGAGATTTGCACACACATTGATTGAGATTGCCAATGAGGATTGCGCAGTATAAGCTAGTGGGATTTGAACTTGGATCTCAATTCATTCTCATCTTGGATTGCGCAGTAGAGGCAGGCAAACAGTGGAGGAGATTTGAACCTGTGACTTGTTCAGATCTAAGCTAGTTTGTGTGTAACAATTGGAGATAGTGTTGAGAGCTTGTGAAGAGTTTGTGCTATGTATTGTTACATGTTCTCTATCATTATAATATACAGATAGTTGGGGGTTTTCAGCTGTAAGCTTTCCCCATTACATACTGTGTTATATGCGTGCTTGATTATGTTTTAATGTGCGCATGCGACTGCTTCTATTTCCGCAAATTGATGATCAATTGTAGAAGAGGTTATGTATTATGCATGAAGCTTAAATAGTGTGTAATCAAGATAATCTCGGTGAATAATTCAGCTATTATTCAAATTTCTACATGGTATCAGAGTGAGAATTGATCATCGGATCTATTACAGTGATTACAATTTATTTCGGTAGACAGAGTCTGTAAGCGGGCCAGGTAGCCTCTGGATCCATCCTTTCTCTGAAAGGTGATATATCCAGTAAACGCCCCTACAGTTGATCTCTATGCTAGAAATACTTTGTTCTCACAGATCCAGAAGCAGTTGAGTTTTGAGCTTGGAATTTGAATTTGCAGCAGTGTTTTCTTGGTGTCGAAGTAAAAATTTCTTATCAAGGATTGCGATTGGAGTATGCTCTCGAAGGAAGCTCGAATTATATTGCATGGAGAGATAGGATGGAGGCGGTGCTCGATGACAATGGGCTGAAGGAGTTCATAGATGCTGAAGTTCCAAAGCCTAGCGATGCAGCCTTGGTTGAGGCTTGGAAAAAGAAGACAACAAGGTGTTGAAGGATTCTGTTGGAGGGCGCAAAGGATCACATAGTATCCAGCCTGCATGGAAAAGCTTCTCCATACTTGATGTGGAAAGCGTTGACAGAATTGTTCCAAAGAAAGAGCGACCAGAGGAAGTTGGCGCTCAAGGATAAACTCAGGAAAATCAAGATGGAGAAGAATGACACTATTCCGGTATACTTGACAAAGTTTTTCCACTGCAGGGATGAGCTTGGGATTGTAGGAGTTAGTGTGGATGATGAGGACTTGGTGAGCTTGGCTCTCCTTGGTCTTTCGAAGAGTTGGCATTCCTATGAGGATTCTGTCAATAGTTGGGAGAAATTGCCAGGATGGGAGCGACTTTGGTTGGATCTTGTGCAAGAGGAGATAAGGCAGAGTACCAGGGATGGATCTTCATCAAAGGCATCTGATGAAGAAGATTGAGCTTTGGCTGCCAAAGCAAGGAAGGGGAAGGGAAAGAAGAATTATTCTCAATCCGGTGCGGATGGTAAAGAGCGTGACATGTCCAAAGTGAAGTGTTTTCAATGTCACGATCATGAACATTACGCCACAAATTGTCCACAGAAGAAGAAGAACAAGCAGGCTGTTGGAGATGCAGCTGGTGAGGCTCTTGCCTCGCAATTTGAGCTGGACTTCTCATTGATCGCATGCATGGTTTCTAGTGCATTGGGATCGGGATGGTATTTTGATAGTGGCGCTTCCTTTCACATGACGGGAGATGTGAATCTTTTCAGCGACTTGGTGGAGAAAGATCTCCAGTTGCATGTTGAGTTGGGCGACAATGGACGATACAATGCGACCGACATCAAAACACAACCTTTCGTAGGAGTCGTGCAAACTCATTCTTTTTACAAGATGTAGTGACACCTGTGCTTAAAGAAGAATTTAATCTCAGCCGCAATGTTAGAGGATAAAGGTATGAAGTTTCTCTGAAGGGAAACGCTCTTTCCTGCAGATAAGGCAACTGACAACAAGAAGAAGGATTCACAAAGAATCTCAGCAGATCAAGTAACTAGAGATGGGATGTTCACTGTGAGCTTCCTACTGTTGAAGTGCAAGAAAGACATGCAATTGATGCTTGAGAGGGAGCAAGTTTTGCATGCAAGTAAGAGTGAACCTCGAGATGTGGAGCAGCCACAAGATGAGGATCATGGAGTGGGAGAAACCACTCATGCAGAGAAATTTCGTGCCAGATGGGCAGAGGGAGTGCATGCAGCTATACCACCAGGTGAGAGGTGGGGTGACATGCATGATTAATCCCAAGAGGATATTTCTGGGCAGGATTCATGAGATGGTGTGGATCTCATGAATTGAACCTGGCTACGAGGTGCCCACAGTGCAGTATTAGCATGATCAGTTGGATTGATGCAGGCAGATCAAAGTGACAATGTCAGATACTGGAGCGCGAATAAGAGTTGACAGCAAGTGCAAGAGTGCATGGATGCAAGAGTTCAACAGCGCAGTGGTTCTTGATGACATGTGCAATTGGGCCTAGCAGAAGTCGAAGACTTTGATGATAGATGCATCAGACTGATTGAGTTTTTTGGAGCCTATTCAGTTTCAGAGGAGTTGCAGAGCAGATGCATGGAGTTGCATGGCGCTTGTGAAGGTTGCAGGGCGAATGCATGGAGTTGCATGTCGCATGCAAAGATAGTCCTTTCTTGTTGAGAGGGAGTGTTGAAGATTGCAACAAGAAACAGTGAAGGAGGCATCCTGAAGCATCTTTCCTGACCTTAGTTGGAAAGTGATCACCTAAACTAGGTGGGGGCCAAACAAGTGATTTTTGTCGCAAAGTCTATTTTTAGACTATGTCTATTTTTAGACATATGGATCATGGTCTATGAGTTGCAGGATGCTATTTATGGATGATTGGTGGAGTTGGTAAAAATAGATGGACCTCTGTTTTAGACATTGGGAGGTTTCTATTTTTAGACTGCCGTGCTAAAAATAGAACAGTCAAATATTATTAACCCTTAATAATATTTAGACTATAAACATTATCTTATCCTCTTGGAGCACTTCAGTTTGATGCTTCGATGTGGCACATGTAGCTGACAGAAGGAAATACGCTTTTCCTAAGGGTTAGTTGAGCTATTGCATGGTTGACTTCAGTTAGAACTCATGTGGCAGAGTTTGGTGGAGTTGATGAGACAGTTGGTGGAGTTGTGTTCGGTTTAATTTAGTTGAACTAGTTGTATTTAGTCTAACTGAAAAATACACTAGTGATGAGTGGTGTGAATTAATTATTAATTAATTCACTAATTATTAACTCATAAATCAACTAAAGAACACATCATTTAACTGCAATGCATGGACAATTCAGTGGAGACCAGTGTTAGAGGTGGGTGAAAGGGTGAGTGTGGCTATCAGTTGTGACTATACTTGTGCATGAGATTTGCACACACATTGATTAAGATTGCCAATGAGGATTGCAAAGTACAAGCCAAGGGGATTCGAACTTGGATCTCATTCATTCTCATCTTGGATTGCGTAGTAGAGGCAGGCAAACAGTGGAGGAGATTTGAACCTGTGACTTGTTCAGATCTGAGCTAGTTTGTGTGTAACTATTGGAGATAGTACTGAGTACTTGTGAGGAGTATTGTACTATGATTGTTACATGATTCTCTATCATTATAATATACAGATAGTTGGGGGTTTTCAGCTGTATGCTTTCCCCATTACATACTGTGTTATATGTGTGCTTGACTATTGTGTTTATGTGCGCATGCGACTGCTTCTATTTCCGCATATTGATGATCAATTGTAGAAGAGGTTATGTATTATGCATGAAGCTTAAATAGTGTGTAATCAGGATAATCTCAGTGAATAATTCAGCAAATTATTCAAATTTCTACAATTTCCTCATTACAGGATTGTTGGTCTTGGTTTCAACATTTTACATAGTAATGATTTTTTTGAAAACAAAAATGTTTGTCTATGGTTTTTGTACAACAATGTTCTTTGTTTTTTTGCATGGAGCACCCATGTCGACCACGATGCCATGAATAAGAACTAGTAAGAGACTGGAGGAGGATTACCTTACATAAGGCATTGATAACTCTCATCAAGAGGCATGCTTCAAAATTTCAGTTTGATTCATATTTTGTGCTTTCCATTTTGTGAAAACTCTGTTAATGAGAGGGCCTAGTACGTAAGCATCCAACCTATGACAATTACGGAGGTATGGAGAGGTGACTAAGATAGGTAAGAATGTCACTTAGTTGTATGAGCAAGTATCAATCTTACTTCCCTTCATTGACTTGTGAATTCATATATGATGAGGAGGAAATCATGAGCCTTCATAGTCATTGATTAGTGGAGTACAAATGGAGGTGCTGGGATAGTGATTGAAATGCATGGGCTAAGGAGAGAACGCATGTAGGAACATAGAGAGAGAGAGAGTCCCAGTGATATGATGAGAGAATTGGGGGTTGAGTCATTTCTTGGGTGTATCCCAAAGTATTTTGCTCAAATTGGTTATCAAAAAGTATGCCTAGGACTACCAAATGCATGATGGAACAATTATTGAATAATTGATTCTATTAAAACTTAACCTTTGTTTATGGAATTGGGAAAATATGCATGAACATGACATAAGAAAATACTTGACCTTGATTTATGGAATTGGGAAAATATGCATGAACATGACATAAGAAAATGAGATTGCAAATTATATGGTAACTAGGAAAGTAAAGAAACATTGAAAGAGGAGGGTGTTGAGGGATTGCATAGGTATTGAGGGGATTCCTTTGTGCTAAGGAAAATCATTTAGGGAGACATCAAAGATATTCATGCAGGTCCTAGGTTCTACGGGGAAAGGGGTTCCTACTATTTGATTTCTCACGAAAAAATTTGGTCATTTCCATAATTTTCATTGAGAAATTTCAGTTACATGGGTGGTATCATAGCTCAATTAGTAAAAAAAATGATATAGAAAAAGAAACACATAGATGAGATTATGTTTGGGAAGAAAGTAACTCACCTTTCTTCATTTGTAGAAATTGACCTTCCATTTTAGTGTATGTAACAGCCCTGGTGAAAAATCCATGTAATAAAGTTAAAAATAATAACCACGGTTGATGGGACACTTATTCCAAGATGAATGTTGGGAAAAACATCCTAGTGGGTGTTCATTTGGTTTATTATGGCTAAGGAAATTATCAAAGGTAAAGGCAAAGGCTTTGGAAAGGAAAAATGACATTTTTGGCACATTTATTTATGAAAATAATTGAAAGTAGGAGAAAAAGGATATGAAAGGTCACAAGTTGCATGTGAGGAGGAAAATGAAGGAAAATAATGGAAAATGAAGAGAATAGAGGCCTCATCTATAAAAATCCTTATGAGGATTAGTTGATACCTTTTATTAGTTCAGTTTTGGAGATCTCTCATTATTATCTCTCTCTCTCTCTCTCTCTCTCTCAGACACTTATAGTTTCTTGGAGAATTTTGGCATTGGACCAATATAGAAAAGAAGGTAGGAAGAAGGAGGAAGAAAGTAAGGAGGAGCAGGAATCAAGCACCTAAAACAGGATTCATGGTAGGTATCGATTTGTATGTGTATTTTCCTTGCTAAATCTGGCATGCATGTTATTTCATGTGGTTCTTTTCTGTCTTGCAATGGGTTTTTGCTAGGTGCGACAGTGTTTTCATCCTAGCCTTTCCATTTCTGGATAGCCATGGTGTGTGGAGTTCTCATGTTTTGGTTTAGTTGGATTGTAGGACAGATTCGAAGTTTAGAGGAGTGGATGTACGAATTGGTATACACATGGTCTAATAACCCCTGAACTAGACTATGGGTTACGGTAAAGCTAAATAGTGTGTTGCCTTGGTGGGCCTAGGAATCATCGATTGGTGAATGGAGGGATATATAGTAAATCCTAGAGATGGTTTTCTCTCCATGAGGCCTAGGAATCCTATTTTTGGGATATACGCTAAAACCTAAAGAGTATGTTTGGGTTTAGGGCCTAATGATCCCTAATTTGGACTATGGGTTGTGGTAAATCCTAAGAGACTAGGAGACAAGAAAATTCCTCATGGTTTAGGTGAAGAGAATATAATGATATCCTTGCTTTTTTTGGCCTGGTCATAAGGTTTAGATCACGGTAAAGTAGATTATGACATTTTTATTATGTTGGCCTCATGATCCAGTGTGGATCACGGTAAAGCCTGATTTATATTAATGAGGGTGAGGTGGTTTAACCTCGGGATGCACTGGTTGGTTCTTTCAGTTTGAGTCCCACATTCATGCTTGGAATATGGCATAGGTTTTATTGGTTTAAGAGAGAATTGGCTCAACCAATATATGGTCGGGTGGAACATGGAGGTCCCATCTCCAGTTGGTTTCTACATTCAATAATGAGAAATTCATTCCTTGTATTTGGTATGCAAATTTATTGATTTACATGTGGATTCTATCATTGTTGTATTCATGGTATTTTTTTTGTTATTATGATGGTTATAAGAATGTATTTTAATAGTGATGATGTATGGCTCTACAAATATTTTCACTTGTAAATGAATTCAGAATGTATCTATGGTCAAATAGATTGTATTGCAGCTTATGAAGTAGGGGAGCAATGCTTCTTAGTGACTCTCAGATAAGTATGAGACCCCTATGCTTAGTTATGTTGTTCATACTTGTAGCTTTCATATTTGTGACATGTTTGACAAAATTCATGTCATGGATAGTAGGGGTCTAGTTTAGTCCTCATGGATATTTTTGTAAATACATCAATGTTTGGTCATTTTAATTCAACTTTGAACTTTTCATGAAGTTATGGGCAGAGCACTAGTTTTTGGGCTAGAAAAAGTGGCTCAAATCTCGGGGATGCTTGCACAACACTAAGTAATTTAGTCCTTCAAAGTTGGCCTATGGGATTTTGCATGCATACAAAGACCCATAGATGCTGGGTTGTAGGCATGTGCATGCGCCCAGAGGCCCATAAGAAAATTAGGTCAGTGGGTCCCAGGGGAAGGTTGCTTGAATGGTTAGGTTAGCTCCTGGGGTGTTATTGTTGATGTACAAAGTCTGTGTGAAGAGTTTATGTCGATTCCACTTCCTTAAGGTCACCTAGGAGGTTGAATATCACCATAGAAGCCTCCCGTCACATATTTACCCTGGTTGGTTGGTTGCTTGGGTAGATGTGGGAAGGGGATGTTACAAAGTGGTATCAGAGCATGGTGCAACCCTTGGACTGGAAGGGTGGTGTTTTGGTCATGCTTTTCTATTGGTTTCATATGTGTTTCTCATACTTATGGTGTATGTGATTGTTGCATCCGTGTTTTGTTGGCCATGATGGAGGTGGTGTCATCATGGAAGGGCTAATGGTGTTTTTTTCAACATGTTGTCATGAGTATATGACAGTTTATGTGTTTTTCATGCTTATGTATTGTCTGTGCACACTTGTTTACATGTTGCTAAATTTTTTATATGCATGTCTTGTTTATGTTAGGTCACATATTGTTCATGCTTGTGTATTTTCCGTGTATACTTACTTGTGTGATGCTATATGTTGGACATGCATTGGTTGTGCATGCTGGGTTACATGTTTCTTATGCTAGTGTATTTTCCATGCTTATGATTGTGTGTCATCAAGTTTTCATTTGGTATGGTCATGCATTAGGTCATGGTGTGTATTTGGGATGATCCTGCATTGATGATTGGACTCCAACTAGAGTGATTTTTATGCAGTAATATATCATGTGTTATGAGTTTATATGTCGTTCTGATTATGTATATACATGTATTATGTTGATTGGTTGATCTTGGAGGAAATATACTCCCCAAATTACACTAAAGTGTGTTGGTTTATTATGATTTTTTTTAGCTGAAATATCATTCTTGGAAGGAAAAGAGATTAGAGATGGATAGAAATATGATATACTACAAAGACTCTCTCTATGAGTCATATGAGTAGCATGGTGGGCACTCTTCTGATTTGGAAGACACGTTGAGAAGCCTAAAGGAATAAATAAGGATTTGTAAGGAAGATGATGACAGGATTATACAGTCACAAGAGAAACAAGAAGAGATGAATGTAATAATTCTTCAGAGCTTGTCAAATTTGTAGAAATAGGGGCCACTATGGATCAGTTATGGACATGAGGATAGAACTAATGGGTTAAATGGATGTAGGTTGTGTGTTACACACATGTCAGATAGAGCTAATACACTGAGAGATGGTAGGTTGTTGGACACTCCATATAGGAGGGGTGATGAGTACAGGTATCATTCTAGTTTTGGTTTGGATAAACATCATGATCATCATCGATATCATCCTTATAGGAGGAGTGACATGGGATACTTTCCAGATGATTTCAAGAAAGTAAAGCCACCTGCTTTTGATGGGGACTTGAAGAAGCCAAAAGCAGAGGCTTGGATACACAGGATGAAAAAATTATTTGAGTTGCATGAGTACACAGAAAACATGAAGGCCATGATTTCTATCTTCAGTTTGAAAGATAAAGAATACATATAGTGGGAAGATGTGAAGCGGTTCAGAGACATCAGGACAAAGGACTTCAGTTTACATGATTTCGAGAGTATTTTCAGGAAGAAGTACTTGTGAGAGAGTTACTATGACAGTAACGCTAAAGAATTCTATGAGCTAAAGATGGGATCAATGATGGATAAAGAATAAACGACAAATTTCTTGGAGCTATTGAGGTATGTATCATATCTTTAGGATGAGAAGGCTAAAGTTCACATATTTGTTGATGGTTTTCCACCAGCATTCAAATATTGGATTGAGTATGATGAGCCTCAGTCACTTGAGGAAGTCATTGGGAAGTTGAATTTTTGCTATGAATATTCAAAACGTAAGAATGAATCTCGGCAAGGATGGAAAGGGAAGGACACAGGTAAAGGTAAATTTCATCTTAAGAAAGAAAGGCCTCAGAATTCATATGAGAAAGAAAATGTGGCACCACAAAAGAAGTTTAATGTGACTAGACAAGGACATAGGCAACAACAACAACATATATCACAACATTGGCATGGAGGTAATGGTACGAGATGGTTGGTGTGTTGGACATGTGGTGAGGAGCATCTTGAGAGAGATTGTCCATAAAATAAAAGTGGTGGGCATCAAATATATAGTGCACGGGAGGCGTGGACTATTGGGGATTTTGGGTAGAGCATTCCTCGTATTTATGAAACTCTGGACAAAAAAACATGAATATCATCAGGCTTCTATCATTAAGATGGACAGTAAGCTTTGTGATCAATTTATTTCTATTTTGATTGACCCTGGATCTAATTATAGCTATGTTAGTCTTGAATTGGTGGATAAGTGTTGTTTGAGTAAGTAAATGCATGCAGAATCTTGGTTAGTGAAGTTTACTACAAGTACGAAGAAAATAGTTCATCATTGAGTAAGAGCATATGCATTTGAGTTAGATGGTATGCCTACAGTAGTTCCCCTAAACATATTTCCATTGGGATCATACAACATGCTATTGGGTATGGATTGGTTATATCTTCATAGGACCAAGGTAGATTGCTATGACAAAGCCATTGATTGCTTGGATGATAATTGGGGAACCAAGAGTCTTACAAGGAAAGAATAAATCCACATTAGTTATGATGGTGGCAGCCATGTAGGCCAAGCGCAGTCGAAGGAAAGGGTGTGTGCTATTGGTCATTCATATCTCTAGTGAAAAAAGGTAAGGAAGTGGAGGATGTATTGAGAAGGTATCTAGTCTGCAGCGTTTTCAGGATGTGTTTCCAGCAGAGATTTCAAAGTTTCCACCTCAGAGGGAAGTAGAATTTTCTATTGAGTTAGTGTCAAGGGAATCTCCAACATCAAAAGCACCTTAGAGGATGAGAACACCTGAGTTGGTAGAGCTAAAGTTGCAGCTAAAAGATATGATTTAAAAAGGGTACATTATTCCAATTGTATCGTCATGGGGTGTGCCATTGTTGTTCGTGAAGAAGAAGGATGGCACTCTTATATTGTGTATTAGCTACAGACAGCTAAACAAAGTGACCATCAATAATAGGTACCCATTACCAAGGATCGATAATTTTTTTGATCAGCTGAAGGGAGAAACAATGTTATCTAATATCGACTTTATATCGGGATATCATTAGGTACGCATCAAGTAGCAGGAAATATACAAGACCTCATTCAGGACAAGGTATGATCATTATGAGTTTGTTGTAGTTCCATTCGGTTTGACTAATGCCACAACTACATTTATGTGTTTGATGAAAAATGTGTTGCGTCCTTATTTGGATAAGATTTTTATTGCGTTAATTGATGACATACTTGTATATTATAAAAATGAGGAAGAGAAAGTCGAGCATTTGGCAGTAGTGTTGAGGTTTTTGAGAGAGCATAAATTGTATTCTAATCTTAGCAAATGTAGTTTCTTCCAAACTTAGGTACACTACTTGGGACATGTTGTGTCCAAGGAGGGCATTGCAGTAGATCCAGAAAAGATAAGGACCATCATGGAGTGGGTATCTCCTAATAATGTGGAAGAGGTGAGACCATTCAAGGGATTATAAGGTTATTACAAGAGGTTCATAAAGAACTTCTCACAAATTTCTTATCTTATTACATCATTGAAAAGGAAATGTAGGAAGTTTTATTGGAATGAGGAGTGTGAGGCTAGTTTTGAGCATATTAAGGAGTTGTTGACACATTCTATAGTGTTAAAGAATGTAGATCCAGATAAGGAGTTTGTACTATGTACAGATTCTTGCAAGAGAGAACTTGGTGGGGTCCTTATGCAAGATGGATAGGTGGTATGCTATGAGTCACGAAAACTAAATGAGCACGAGCAGAACTACCCGACATATGATCTTGAGCTAGCAGTGATCATACATGCATTAAATATGTGGAGGCACTATCTTCTTGACAAAAGGTTTGTATTTATGAGTTACCACATTGGTTTGAGGTACTTTTTGATCAGCCTAATTTGAACTCCAGGAAGGCTAGATGGTTGGTCATGATCAGTGAGTTTAACTTCGAGCTTGGGTACATCAAGGCAAAGGAGAATAGGGTCACAAATTATCTTAGCAGGTGGGTAAATGTAAATAAATTAGCATCAATGAGCTCCCATGGGGAAGACTTATAGGCTAGGATCTTGCAGGCAGGTCAGCAAGATCATAGGTATATGGATATTGTGCACAAGTTGCAGTAGGGTACAAGTGGTAGTACAGGTATAGGTACATGTGTACAGGATTTGGATTATCGTCTCAAAACAGATGGCTTGGTCAGGTTTAGAGATAGGATATATGTACCAGATAACAGTGAAATCAAGAAGGTAATCTTTAGGGAGTTTCATGCGAAACCATATTCGGGTCACCTATGATACCAGAAGACATTCACTGCAGTGAAGAGATTATTTTATTGGATGAATCTAAATAAGGATGTGGTGGATTTTGTAGCCATATGTTTGGATTGTAATATGGTTAAGGTGGAGTGTAAACATCCATGTGGACTACTACAACCGATTGTGATTCCAAAGTAGAAATGGGAGGTAATTTCCATGGAATTCATTACAGGTTGGCCTAAGACAACTAGACAACATGGTTCCATCATGGTTGTTGTGGAAAGGTTGAAAAAGGTTGCACACTTCATTCCAGTGAAGACTACAGACTCACCTAGCGATGTGGCATAGGTTTTCACCATAGACATAGTAAGATTGCATGGTATTCCAAAGAAGATAGTATCAGACAGGGATGCAAAGTTCACTTTCAAGTTTTGGAAGGATTTATTTATAGGCTTTGGCACCGAATTGGCATTTAACACAACTTATCTTCCGCAGAAAGATGGACGGACTGAGAGGGTCAAAAAGATATTTTGGAGGATATGTTGAGGATGTATGTGCTACACCAGCAACACAAGTGGGAAGAGTATCTTCCATTGGTAGAGTTCGCCTACAAAAATGGGTACCAGGAATAATCGAACATGAGTCCATTTACGGTTATGTATGGGTGGAGTTGCAACAGTCCAATCAGTTGGAGTGATCCAGTTAACATGGTATTGATTGGACCAGAGATGTTGGAAGAAATGGAGTAGGAAATGTAGGTGATCAAGAATAACTTGAAAGTAGCGCATGATCAGTAGAAGAGTTATGTAGAAAAGAACATGTTATTCAAGGAGTTTCAAGTTGGAGAAAAAGTGTACTTGTAAATCAATCCCAAGAAGAGCTCCTTGCATATTGGATCATGTGCCAAGCTGGCACCACGATTTTTTGGACCCTTTAAGATCATCGATAGGATCATACCAGTTTCCTATTGACTTGAACTACCTTCCAGAATGAAAGTTTGTGATGTTTTCCATATATAATTACTTAATAATTATGTTAAATATGATTATCATGTGATTGACTGGTTTGTATTGTAGGTGGAATCCAATGGAGAATTCCATTCGGAGCCTCAATGCATATTACATAAAAAGGTGCTCATGCCCTGGAACCATGGAAAATTTTAGGGGTGAATTTTAGCCCAAGGGCAAAATTTAAGGAGTTTTATAGCTTGGAGGCAAATTTTATATATTGCACCCATTTTACCCATTTTATATAGTTAGCCCAAATTTTATTTAAAAAATAAATAATTATTATATTTTAGCCCTGAAAATTAAAGCGGATAAAAATTGCCAAGGTCAGATTCGCCCTTGATTTTCATTGTAAAGCATTGATTCACCCTCGATTTTCATCGCAAAGGCTCGATTCGCCTGGTTTGGAGATTGGAATCATTGCATTTGGTTACAATCACCGGGATTTACAGGTTTTGAAGTTGGTTTTGGTTGCAATCGCCGGGATTTTCAGGTTTTGAAGTTGATTTTATTAATAATATAATATTTACATTTTGTATTGTATGGGCCGAGATTTACAAGTTTTAAAGCTGGATACCAAGAAACGCTTGTCCAAGTCTCCCAGCCCGCGTACCAGTGTTTGGAGGGTGAGAATTTGCCAGCGTCAGTTGACTGGAGAGAAAAGGGAGTCGTGGCTGCCGTTAAGGACCAGGGCTCCTGCGGTAAGTTTGATTCATGAAAGTTCATGCCCTATTTTTCAGTCCTGTATATAATGGGTGGAGAGACCATAACACATTTTATTTCATGGATATTCATATCTTAATTTCTATCATTCCTGTATAAATTAGCTGGAGAAACCGGAAGACGTTTTATTTCATGAATATTCATACCTTTGTTTTTGATCCTGTATTGAGCCATTGGAGAGACCCAATTTTTTTTTTATATCATGAATATTCATACCGTCATTTTCAGTGCTGTATAGAAGGGCTGGAGATACCATAAGAAGTTCTATAAATTTCATGAAATATGTGCCCTGATTTACAATCCTGTATAGAATGGTTGGAAGGAACATAACAAGTTTGATTTCATAAAATATTGATACCCTAATTTTCAGTGCTGTGTAAAATGGCTAGAGAGAATGTGATAGATTTTATTTCAAGAATATCATATCCTGATTTTCTATCTTGTATAGAATGGATGGAGAGACCATAACCAGTTTATTTCATGAATATCCTGCCCTGATTTTCTGTCTTGTCCAGAATGGCTAGAGAGACCATAACAAGTTTTATTTCATGATTATCATACTCTGATTTGCAATCTTGTATAGAAAGGCAGGAAAGAATATAAAAAGTTTTATTCAATCTATATCATACCCTAATTTTCAGTCCTATATAGAATTATCATCACTTAGAGAGACCCTAACGATGCCTTGTATTGTACTTTTTCTGTTTGAATGTTTCAGTAAGTTGTTGGGCATTCTCGACTGTGGCTGTTGTTGAAGGCATCAATCAAATCATGACTGGCAATTTGACTTCCCTGTCCGAGTAGGAACTGGTGGACTGCGAAACTTCCTACAACCAAGGATGCAATGGTAGTCTCATGGATTATGCTTTCCAATTTATCATAGACAACGGTGGGCTTGACAGTGAGGATGATTACCCTTACACGGCCAACGATGGCAGTTCTGACGCTTACAGAGTAATTTTCAAGGGCTTTTACTTAATTGGGATTTAATATTGTTACCTGTTGTTTCCTCTAGTTTATCATGACTTATATATATATATATATATATATATATATATATGTATATATATATATATATATATCTGTGTGTGTGTGTGTGTAGAAAAATGCCCATGCGATGACAATTGATGGCTTTGAAGATGTGCCTGAGAACGATGAGAAGTTGTTGAAGAAGGTCATGGCGCATCAGCCGATTAGCATGGCCATCAAAACCAGCAGAAGGGTGTTCCAGTTTTACGAATCTGTGAGTGATCGATTTCTATTCATGTTCTTTATGATCATATGAGCCTTTCTAAACTAGCAATTAATCAATTTTCCATGGGATTTTCCACCAAGGTGTGTTCACAAGCACCTGCGAAACTCAGCTGGACCACGATGTGAATCTGGTGGGATATGGCTCAGACTCCAGCATAAAGTACTGGATTGTGAAGAATTCATGGGGAAATAGTTGGGGAGAGAAGGGTTTGATCAGACTGCAGAGGAACATTGAAAGGGCTTCAACAGGAATGTGTGGTATAGCGATGGAGGCATCGTACCCTGTAAAGAAGGGTTCCAACCCCTCCAAACCCTGGGCCTTCTCCCCCATCCCTTGTGAAGCCTCCTACCGTGTGTGATAACTACTATTCTTGCCCAGAGAGCAACACCTGCTACTGCATGTATGACTTTGGGGGTTACTGCTATGCATGGGGCTGCTGCCCTCTCAACTCTTCCACATGCTGCAACGATCACTACAGTTGCTGCCCTAGCGATCATCCAGTTGGCGATCTGGATGCACAGACATGCCTCAAGGTACCAATATGCATACTTGACCATCCCATCATTTGTGTGAGTTGGTGTGTGTGAGAAACAACAATTGGATACATTAATATTGTGGCATATTGGAATAGCTTCTGTGTTATCCCACATTGGATGTAAAATCTTCATCTCCTCCTCATGTGTGTTATCCCACATTGTTGTAAGAGCTGGTTAGTGGCAATGTGTAAATCCCAATACACTATAGTCCTTATTCTAACCGAGTGGCCACAAGGGAGTGGAGGTGTGTGTGAAAGCACTTATATTGGTTGTGTCACTGCCTGATTGGTTGTGACAAGTGTGTGAAAGCACCTATATTGTCATGTCTTGAAACCAATGTTTCCAATTTTACAACTTCACTGGATTTGATCAAAGCTTTGATATTGTGTTTTGTTGTATGAATTTTTGTTGTGACAGAGCCGCAAGGATCCATTTGGAATGAAGATGCTGAAGCGTACCCCGGCCAAACCCTACTGGGCTCTCTCTGGTCAGGAAGCGATCACTAAAAGGACCCAGTATAGCTGATTTCTCCCTGCATTCACAGCCCTTTAAAATAAAAAACAGGCTGGTCCAAATGGGGGAAGAAATTAAATTTTAATGCACGAAAAATCCTCAAAATTATTTATCTATTAGTATTCCTGCACAGATGGCTTCTCCTCCAAATCGGCCAAGAAAATTCCCATATTTGTTCTCTCGTCAATTCCATTTCTATTTCTATTTATGTGTGACGTACAGATCTTTCTATGGACGACCATTATCAAAGCTGAAGCCTGTATCTGCACATAAAAACTTTATTACAGAACAACTTTGTGATTCTCAAAATTATTATCAATCCAAAGTCCAAGTTTCAAGTATCTTGAGTATGGTATTTTTTTGTAATGGGCTCATAGTTCTAGCTGTGATCCCACTGATTCTACCTCTTTGAAACCAAAATTTTATTTTATTTCAGTTCCTTTATGTGAAATATATCAATTGATTAAGAGCAGAACGTACGAATTGATCAAGAAAAGATTCAAATAAATTCTCAATTAGTGAATAGGATAATGTTGAAAGTTCCTGCTGGTCTGTCACTGACTGAAATAATGTGAAGAATATGTATGGACATTGTTCATCTTCTATGATGATGGACAGTATTAGGACTCAGGCTTTCAATGGCATACCATCTGATTAACAACATTATGATAATTCTTGATTAGGGAATAGGATAGCCTTCAAGGTTATGTTATTCTATTATTGACCCAAGGAATGTGAAGAACTTGGACAGGTGCATTTTCTCATGGATGATGGACATCATTGGAACTCTTTCAGGGGTATTACCAATTGATTAAGAACAGTTTCAGATAATTCTTAATTAGGGATCTGGATACTGTTATAGCTGTGTATTTTCTTATTCAACCACATTCATTTTCATATCCATTGATTAAAGAACAAATTCAAATTATTAATTAAGGGATAGGATAATTCTAAAGGTTCTGCTATTTTTTTATTGACCTAACGAATGTGAAGAAATTTTTCATGGATAGGTGTAGTTTCTTGTGGATGATGAACATCAGTAATAATTCAAATTGACATACCAATTGATTAAGATATTAGTATATTTTTTAGTTAGGGAATATCACCTAAATAATGCTAAGGATTTGCATGGACAGATTTGTACTTCATATTCATGATATTTGCTAGTTTTTTTTACTGGATAGATTCTGACTTTATTGTGAAATACACTCTTGGTACGAGATGTTAGGTACATATGATGATACGTTCTCCTATCCTTTCTTGTGGTCGACTACAATACCTATTTTATGTTTTGGATTTTCTACATTATCAAAATGGGTTATTGAACTGTTTATGTTTTGAATTTATATATAATAACAAATTAAATATATATTAATTCCCCCCTTTTAAAGGGAATATTATATTAATTGTAAGAATAGAAAATTACATCATGAAGCAGCTGTCTCGATAGTGAGATCTGACCATAACCAAAATAGAATCCTCTTAAGCAAGTTCCCAGATATCAAAAAGAAAAAAGACAATACAAGAACCTCACTATATCCAGTGTACTCTCTTGGGATAAATTTATTGCACATAGTAATAACAAAGGACATGTGAAACATCAACATAAATTTCTATTGTAAGGGCTCCAAATACGATATTGCAAAATTAACAAGTGCTTTTCCCTTCTCCTGAGGTGTGCTACCCATAGGAGGAAGTCCAAGTTGTTGCTCAATTTACATCAATTTGTGATCCATGATATTCAGGCAGTGGTTCCAATGTTCCAATGAGTGGAGGACATCATCTCTATGCTCTTGCCTATCCATCAATGTGCATCCTAGAATAAACTTCATTTGCAAATATAAATCAATAGTCTACAAATATTGGGTGAAACACTCTCTGGTTTGCCTTGTAGCTTGGATCTAGTCGACCCACTCAATCATCACTTCTGTCTTCGAAAGGGAGGATTTGTGGGAAGGGGCCTCACTCTTTTCTCTAGCAATTTCCTCTTGAATCAGGTATGGAGTAAGTATCCTGTTTCACTCTGCAAAGAATTGTAGCCTTTGATACTTGCGAGGTTGCCCCTTTTGGGCGCCCTCCTAATGGAAATTGGTTGGTTCCAATGTAGCTGCCACATCAGATAGCAAGGCCTCCAAAGATGAGCCCACAATATTCTTAGAGCATAATCAATTTTAAATCGAGACTTCCCCAACTCGATCACCACCCACGTCCTGTTGACTAAACTTCTAAAGAGGTGGATGCGGGACAATGTTGATGCGAGCAAAACCAAAATTAAAACAACACACCCCCTTGCAATTTCACCAAAAAAGTGTATATAATACCCTAGAGAGTTGGGTGATGACCTTGTCGTACAACATAGAGATCCACTAGGAATCTTGCTCATAGAGGGCTCCTAGGTAATAAACCAATCCTTCTTGATGGTCATATGCTTTAAAGAACCAAAATCAAGGAACCAATTACGTAAAGGCCTACCTCCCAGCTAAGAAGAAATTTTAAAATATATATATATATATACTATATATGTTCTAGGGATCTTGTTGTCGGGCTGTCATAGGTTTCCTAGTTGTGCAGGTGTTTATTACTGTTGTGAATTGTGTGTGGCATTGAACTGGGATTGAGTTTAATAAACAGTTCAATGCTTAGATTTTTTATATAATCCAGAGCCAATTCATCCCTTTATATTGTCCATTCTGGCCGCATTTCATGATTGAAAGTAAGATTAGGTCAAGGTTCAGCCAGGGTGAAAACTGTTTCAGTCATAATTGACTTCATCACATCCATGAAAAACTTGCCAGTAATTGATATCTGGCCAGATTTGTCATGCCTATGGAACAAGATGGTTCTTTGGGTTATATTTTATTTGGACTTATAAGTTATAACTACCAGATCTGAAAAGATGCATATACTGAAAATGTATCTCTCCTTGTACAAATTTAAAACAAGACGACATTTGTACAACAATACTAGGAGAGCATTAGCAAGTTCTAGAGTGGACCTCCTCTCGAATCAATGGAGCTATCAGGTAAATACTGGGTGCCACTACTACTACTTGTGGGATTCTGCTACAAACAGATTCATGTCATGCATGGGCATGACATGGGGAATTCCGAATGGATTTTTTCTAATGGTTCTCTTCATGTTGATGGTTATAATTTTAACAGATTCAGCAGGGTGGCTACAACTGGCACATATTCCTTTCAATATCCAGATTTTGAAGGCACGAGAAGGAATAATATTTTGAAAAAGTGAGAAGTAGTTCACCTTATTATAGTTACCATGCTAGGTCTTCCTTTAAGAGATTCCCAGCGTCAAATAATTTCCATAAATATGGTTGTGTAAGAGTCGTGATGGTGTTGTAATGTAAATTATGTTTGTACCTGCAGCCATCCCTACAGATACATCCTCCATTGGTGATTCATTATCTGCTTATTAAGCATTGACTACAATTCATTTCAGCAGTTTCTTAAGATAAATTTTGAGTAACTGAATCATAAACATTTAAACTTGAGTAAATGTGGAAAAAGAAGTTTGAGGTGAGTGCAAGTCTATAGTGTGGGTGTGTCCTTTGTCGAATACACTCTTATTTGAGGCAAGGTAGACTGGTTACTACTACTGGCAAGGTATTTCCCACTAAACAAAGAAATAAAACAAGGCCAATGTGGATGAATGTCACTAATGGAAATGGCCTTAAGCATCCCCACAAATACACCAACAATTTGATTGCAAGTATCGAAGTAAAAATACTTAGTTATCCCTTGATTTATAGTGACAACACTAAACCAAGCAATAAAACAAAGGCAATGTGGATGAATGTCGCCAATGGTCTTAAGCATCCACACAAATACACCAACAATTTGAGGGCAAGTATCAACTCTGATTCTAGGTATTGATTTGCTGACTTCAATGAAAGGTTTGCAAAATACAAGAAACAACAATGTCTGTAGGTTTAACAACAACTGGGGCTTAAAGCCATAGCCATTGTCAAGCAAATTGGTAAGTACTCCAAGCATTACTCTTTCGTATCTTTGCTTGACTGCAGAAACCTTATTGGAAACAACTTGTATAATCACATTTTTGGTACAGATTGCCAATTTTTTATATACGTTCATTTGTTCTGAATCACTGTTGGGTCTACTTCATAGAATTTTTTTCCAAGGTTTTCATACAATTGTCAAAGATATAAGGTGCATTATAATTCCGTTGAGATATTTTATGATCCAAAAGATGGAAAAGTGCTTACACTTACAGAGAGTGTCAATATCAAGAAATTTCAACTTAAATGGATAAGGAAAAAAAATGGATTTGTAACCCAGGAACATGTCCTCTTTACATCCACTATTCAGATTATCTTGCATATAGTAAAGATGTAGTTATATAACTAGAAATACAGGCTTCTTCCATGCTTGTTAATGCAAAAAAATTATGAGCAAGATGTACTAATTTTTGAGCTAATTTTACATAATAATGGGTGTTAGATGTTGCACTATCCAATAACATAAATTTTACATGCAATATTGCCATATTATGATTGGTAGCAATCATTGGCACACATCATGTTTAAATTTGTCACTTGGGTTGCATAATAGAATATGCTTGTTTAACACTTTTAATTCAACTTACCTATACTGAAAAAAGATATAAAAGATTCACTGATTTGTTCTTACAAACGTGCCTTACTAGGGGTTGTTATTAATTTTTTCAGTAGTATTGTATAACTAATAAGGTAGTAAATGTATGGAATTTTATTTCAAGACTCAGGTTGATTGGGAGAAGTTAGACAGAGTCTAGATCCTAATTCTTAGGTACATTTGATGCAAGCAAAATGTACCTCAGGTTGTTGTTTAGGTAGAGTTTGCAGCCCAAACTCTTTTCTTCAAGACCATCTTCAAATTGGTATCATTCCTTTGCAGATTTATGGATTTGTGGGATTTAGCTTCAAGGAAAGAAATAAATATGTACTTAGAAGTTAGCACTCTATTTTTCGGAGGTCATTACCTCGTTCAGTCTCTTAGGGCATGCTCAGTGTTGACTCTCAAAGGTCTCTCGGTTACTGTAGTTAGTGGCTAGATCTCTAGATCATCTTCCCCATTCACGTATTACCTAGATGTGCCATGCCATCTCCTGTCATTCAATTAGGTCCTCAATTGAGCTATTAAAAGGGACTTCCAGGATAACTTTGATAATATGGAGAAAAAGCTAAAATCTTTGTATTTGAGGTCCATGCCCAACAATATGAGATTGGAAATTTTGCATATATTGCAAAGGTTGAGATGGCAATGGAGGCATTGTAGACTGCTTAGTGTAGCCCTAAATAGAGTAATTACCTACATCCATCCCTGCATATACCTCCTCCAGTAGTGATTCATTATTTGCTTATTAACCATTGACTGCGATTCATTTTAGCAGTTTCTTACGATAAATTTTGAGTAACTGAACCATAAACATTTAAACTTCAGTAAATGTGGAAGCATAATTTTTAGGTGAGTGCAAGTCTACAATGCAGGTGTGTCTTTCGTCGAATGTGCTCCTGTTTGAGGCAAGGTAGACTAGTTACTACTACTAGCAAGGTATTTCCCACTAAACCAAGCAATAAAACAAGGCCAATGTGGATGACTGTCACTAATAGAAATGGCCTTAAGCATCCCCACAAATACACCAACAATTTGATTGCAAGTATAGAAGTAAAAATACTTAGTTATCCCTTGATTTATAGTGACAATACTAAACCAAGCAATAAAACAAAGTCAATGTGGATGAATGTCGCCAATGGCAATGATCTTAAGCATCCCCACAAATACACCAACAATTTGAGGGCAAGCATCAACTTGGATTCTAGGTATTGATTTGCTGACTTCAATGAAAGGTTTGCAAAATACAAGGAACAACAATGTCTGTAGGTTTAACAACAACTGGGCTTAAAGCCACTGCCATTATCAAGCATATTAGTAAGTACTCTGAGCATTACGATTTCGTAGCTTTGCTTGACTGTAGAAACCTTGTTGGCAACAACTTGTATAATCATATTTTTGGTACAAATTGCCAATTTTGTATATATGTTCATTTGTTCTGAATCACTGTTGGGTCTGCTTCATATCATTTATTTCCAAGATTCCCATACAATGGTCAAAGATATAAGGTGCATTATAATTCTGATTGAGATATTCTATGATCCACAAGATGGAAAAGTTCTTACAGAGAGTGTCAATATCAATCAATTTCAACTTAAATGGATAAGGCAAAAAAATGGATTTGTAACCTAAGAACATGTCCTCTTTACATCCATTATTGAGATTATCTTGCATATAGTAAATATGAAGTTATACAATTAGAAATACAAGCTGCTTCCATGCTTGTTAATGAATAAAAATTATGAGTAAGATGTACTAATTTTTGAGCTAAGTTTACATAATAATGGGTGTTAGATATTGCACTGTCCAATAATAGAAATTTTACATGCAATATTTCCATATTATGATTGTTAGAAATCATTGGCACACTCATCATACTTAAATTTGTCACTTGGGTTGCATAATAGAATATGCTTGTTTGACACTTTTAGTTCAACTTACCTATACTGAAAAATGATATAAAAGATTCATTGATTTTTTCTTACGAACATGCCTTATTAGAGGTTTTTATTGATTTTTTTAGTAGTACTGTATAACTAATAAGGTAGTAAATTTATGGAATTTTATTTCAAGACTCAAGTTGATTGGGAGAAGATAGAAAAAGTCCAGATCCTATTTATTAGGTACATTTGATGCAATCAAAATGTACCTCAGGTTGTTGTTTGGGCAGAGTTTGTAGCCCAACCTCTTTGCTTCAAGACCATCTTCAAATTGGTATCATTCCTTTGCAGATTTAGGGATTTGTGGGATTTAGCTTCAAGGAAAGAAATAAATCTATACTTAGAAGTTAGCACTCTATTTTTTGGAGGTCATTACCTCGTTCAGTCTCTTAGGGAATGCTCAGTGTTGACTCTCAAAGGTCTCTCGGTTACTCTAGTTAGTGGCTATCTCTCTAGATCATCTTCCCCATTCATGTATTACCTAGATGTGTCATACCATCTCCCGTCATTCAATTAGGTCCTCAACTGAGCTATTAAACAAGACTTCCAGGATAACTTTGATAATATGGAGAAAAAGCTAAAATCTTTGCATTGGAGGTCCAGGCCCAGCAATATGAGATTGGAAATTTTGCATATATTGCAAAGGTTGAGGTGGCAATGGAGGAGTTGTAGACTCCTTAATGTAGCCATGAATATAGTAATTACCTGCAACCATCCCTACATATACCTCCTCCATGGGTGATTCATTATCTGCTTATTAAGTATTGACTGCAATTCATTTCAACAGTTTCTTAAGATAATTTTTGAGTAACTGAATCATAAAAAATTAAACTTGAGTAAATGTGGAAGCAGAAGTTTGAGGTGAGTGCAATTCTATCTATTATTGGCATATTGACAAGGAACTAGGCAATTGAATTTTGGATATATGAAGCTCCATGGAATGGGACACCACATATTGACACAAAATGGACCTTTATTGGGATATCAAAACTATAGTGGGAAAAATTATGCTGATCAAGGATGAAGCAAAAGAAGAAATTCTGCAGTGCAGCCAGAATAGTAATAAAATTATACCTTTATTATGATTTGTGTTTGGATGGTGTTTATTTGCATTGGGCATGTTCATAGGCCCTATCAAACTTCTTTGATTTATTGGGTCATCACAAACAGGATGAACCTTCGATTGATAGAAAGTAAAGTTGTTGGTCAAAATGATCCTAGAAGCTCCCAGAACAGGAGTCTTATCTTCAATTGAATAATCTTCAATGTTTTCTAGTTCCATTTCTAAGCAAACTCAAAAGTTGAGTAACTGAATTTTGGATGGGCTTGCATTCACCTCATACTTCTCTTTATGATTCAGTAACTATTTAACTAAATCTTAATAGTTAAACTCGAACAAATGTGGAAGCATTTTTTTAAACAAAAACATAAACATATGGACAACTATACAAGACTCATAATAAACACAATAGCAGATGAATAATATATTTATGAGTAAGTGCTATCCTGTAGTAGAAACCAACTCTCATGCTTTCACATTAACATTATCAATTTGAGTGAATCTAAAGGTAATGTATGCCTCTATTTTCTTCATATGGCCTCTCTATCAGATACAATTCTGCATGTATTCAAGTAATAACACTTCAAGAGAAAAGCACCAAAATCATTTGCAAATGAGGCTAGATCAGCCATATATCAAGTATCAAAGTCAAATAATGTAGCTCTAGTATACACCATTCCTTATTCTTTCTGCAACACCATTTTTTGATTCTCTAGTGAATGCAACATATGTATTCTGATTGAAATAAAGAAAATCAACGTTATTACATAGTATATATTCATCCAACTTGTATCATATGAAACAGAACTAATGTAGAATCTATTGATTTTGTTTTGTAACATATTTGAAAAGGATTGAAAGAGCCCTTACTTTGAACTTTCCCCTTGTAAGCAGGGCTTCATCAACTTATCCTCTACTTGGATGACACAAAATCATATGCATATCATAACCCAATCCTATGCTGAACTTATCTAAATTCATCAACCAATAATTTATTACCACAATGGCCAAGTTATAGATATATATATATATATAAGCCATCGATGTACAATTTAAAAATTCCTACATTAGACATGCCTTAGAAGCAACAATTTCCCTCGCTAGGTTTGAATCAACCATCATCTTGTTGGCTGTAAAAGTCCATACAAAACCATCAATGAAACAAAGACCTCACCTTAAAAACAAGTTGTTCAGAGACATGATAGGAAATAAGTACATCTTGATATGACCTCTCAAAAAATAAATTCAACATCAAAGAAAAAGCTTAGATCTAATCTCTAAGCTTTAAATAGCTTCATTTATTGATAACTATTAGGAGTTTGTACAAGAAAGAAAGACATATTACATGGGGAATATTTTCTGCAATACTCATGAGAAACTCAGAAATTCAAACATGTAGTTGAAATATCACATGACCCCACTGCGACAACTTCAATTCTTGATGCATATTATAACTTATATTTGGAGGCATGTTACATTGATAATGAACAATAATAAGTCAAGGGATGTGAATGTTGAAGATGGGGGCTTGGAGACCCATGACTGCTTGATGGTTAACCACTAACTGGGCTCTTCATTCAACGATACTTATTTTGTTGAGGATGAGACAGGCTTTCTTGGGTCAATTATGGGGGGTTATGTTACCCTTTTGATTGGGGTGCAACATGACAATGCTAGTTCTGGTTGTGGTGTTTCTTACAATCAATTCGCAGATAGAAATGACGATGTTCCATAGGATGACGTGGATGGTCATGACTGCTGTGGAAATGGAGCATAATTAGAATAATTTGAAGTGTTGGATTTTTCCAGATAAGCCCATTTTTTGGTAATTTTAAATTTTGACATTTTGACATATTAATATGGAATCTTCTCTCCAAATTTATAATGTAATTTTGACATTTTAAAATATCATATTAAGATATTTCCATATATTTTTGAGTTAATGGGTTGTGAATCATGAAGGTTTAGAATGTAGAATTATGAAATTCCAAATTTCTAATTCTTTTACAATGTAGATTTCTGAATTCTAAATTCTGAGCTTTCTTGTTTTTTTTAGAATCATGGAATGTAAAAATTTCCTAAATTATGTTTTTTTTTTTTTTGTAGAATAAGACAAGTCATATGATTTCATCTGGGATCTACATGTCTAGAATGTATAATTCCAATTTTCTGTCTTTTCCCTAAAATATCTGATCTTTTCCTTGCATATTTTATAAAAATTTGGGTTACCTCAACATCAATTCCTAAATTCAGGCTGGCTTCCACACCCACACCCTGAATCCTTTTGCTGATCCTGAGCGACACCCACAAATCATGTAGCCTTTCTCTTAGGGAAAAAGAATCACATATGGAAACTCTATAGAGTGATTTGGATAGAAATATTACAAAATATGTAGAGCTCAAAGCAAATATTTTCATAGGACAATAGACACACAGACTGGAAATGAAGAACTGGAAGATAAACAGAGAAAAACTAGTCAAAACAGGGGGCTAGTTGGGGTTGATTAGTTAAAACAAATACAAGAGATGCAAAAAGTTAATGAGAAGCTCAAGGCCAAAATATAAGTAGAAAGAGAAAATAACATCCTGGATTTATAAATGAATAAGGTAAAAGAAGGATCTAGAGGGAGCCACAATAAAGTCATTAATACTTTGCTCTTATAGCTGAAAGCCTGAACATGATGAAGGGTGAGTATCATGACCTTATATAGGAAAATGAGCTTTGAAACAACAATCCTAAGGAATGATGATTCTAGTAGAAATATGCCACCACCATCTGGATACAAATGAGAAAGAATTCAGTTTGAAAATTTTTTGGCAGCTTTGGGCTTGACAACTTGAGTTTATCACAGTTATCCAAGAAATTGTATGATAATGAAACCAATGGGGGGGAAAATGGAACAAGGATGAAAGATTGGGTGGAAGCTGCTTATGGAATTGCTGCAAGTTGAAACAAATTTTAACATATTCATATACAAGGGTTGTTGGATTCTTAATGATTCAATTTTTTTTTGTTGTATGTGTATGAGCCAAAAGGAGGAGGCATAATTTCAAAAGCAACGTGGTGAAGCACAATTAGCCAAAACCAGTGATTATGGAGACACTGCTGGAACCCGTGTATTCTAATTGGAGATACTGTTGGAGCTAGTGTATTCCAAAGTTAATGAGAATATCAACGCCAAAATAGAGGTATAAAGAGAAAATAACCTCTTTGATTTATAACTGAATAAGGCAAAAGAAGGATCCAAAGGGAGCCACAATAAAGTCATTAATACTTTTCTCTTATGACTGAAAGCTTGAACATGACGAAGGGTGAGTATCATGACCTTCTATAGGAAAATTATCTTTTGAAACAACAATCCTAAGGAACGATGAATCTAGTAGCAATATGCCACCACCACTTGGATACAAATGATGAAGAATTCATTTTGAACAATTTTTGGCAGCTTTGGGCATAACAGCTTGAGTTTATCACATTGATCCAAGCAAGTATATTATAATGAAACCAATGGGGGGAAAATGTGGCCTTGAGAATTTTTTTTCGAATTTTATGGTCTATATAAGAAATAAACAATTGTATTAGTAGCCCACTTCTTTTATATAATGACAAGGTTGCACTATTACAGATAAGAAATTCATTAAGTATGGCTTGTTCATTACAACTCAATTTCCGTTCAAAAAAACTATAAAGGTTTGTGGTTGGTATATATCATTGTGTCCTTCCCTAGAATACTCTTGCAAGTTGTTTATGGTTATGGATTATTATCAATATTCATAGTGTTTCTTCAAACTTATAGGCATGCATGTTGTGGTTTGTGGATTATTCTCTTTCTTACAATATCTATGCTTACATATCATAAGCATTACTATAATATCTAATGTTTTGATGCAGAATATGTACTCTATTAAAAATTACTAGGTTACCCTTGGTCCTTAGAGTGTGCCTTGGGTTAAGGCCAATACCGATTAGTGGAATATATATGTAATATTTGAGATGTGTTTTGCAAAGGATGATTAAATTTATTATAATACTTTATTGTTTTGTTTAAATATTTTGAGTGTTCAATAGGTGATTTGGAGATATGAATTAAGTTAATGGAAATTTGTATATATTTTTCTTTTGAATGATGTTCTTTGTTTTATAGATGATGAATTGTGATGTTATTGTTTTGTGTATGATGATTTATTTTTTTCTTTTGGGATTGGCATAACATTTTAATAAAAAATTTCTTAATGGTTTTTGTGAACATGAAAATGAGGAGAGGGAAGAAGAAGAGGGATGAGAAGGCTTTCAACATACATGAGCAGTTGAGTAGGTTGAGCGATATAGAGAGAGGGAGAGTGCAGGAAGCCAATAAAGAGGTGTTTCTTGGCAGCACACAGTTTTGTACATCCACATAAGATCCATACAACATGATCATATGCCCCCTGTTGTACAATCTCTACAATAGAGAATTGTTGTTTCTATTTTTTTCAGCAAGTGTATCTGTCAAGCATCCTATAGAAGCTCAAGTTTAGGGTGATTTTGGTAACTGTGTAGTCCTAATTTTGGGCAGTGTGTGGAGGTTTCCTTGTAATTTTTTCAAGGATTGAAAAGCTGATTTGAAGGAGTAATTACCTGTGTATATGTGAAATTAATTTTTGTGCTTCCGTTATTTATTTTTTAGCTATTGTGTGATCGATGTTATGGTCTGAAATTTGACCCTAGGCTAAACTGGACTCCCTAGTTTTGACATTATAATTAAATTGTGAAATGAAAAGTACCTTGGGCTAAATATAAGAAATATAACATAATAAATTCTAGAACATATATGTGAAAATTCCTTAAAATGGGTGGTAGTGTTTTCACTTCAGATTTTGTGGATTTTTGGTGTTTGGAATCGATTTGCAAGAGTCCCACCCGTGTTGTGGTAGATAACCATGTTACCACACACACATGTCAAAAAGGTTGTCATTATACATGAACTATCTGAATTACAACAGGATCTCAATATCTTTGGTCATACAAGACATAGAAGTCTGTAGGGAAAGGAACTTTGAAATTTTAATACTATTGAAATCCATCCTTGGATGAATTTCCAATTAATCCATCAACCTCATCTAAACATAGATATTAGTCCACTTCTAATTATGGAGGTAATATGGAAATTGCAATTTTCCAAGGAAATATCATGCTTCTCACTTGGAAAATCATTTAGGGAGTTGTCAATCCCATTGGTCATGACCAAATATATGACTTTGCAACTAATACCACATTCTAGCCCCACAAAATGGAGGAAACTAGACCCTGTTCAGGAGTAAAAAAGAGCATAACTTCTCTGTATATATTATTGTGGAAATTCAAGTAGCCTTCGTGAAAATTCCACAATAGAATAAAGAAGGCATGTCTTACCTAGAAAAAATGTAAGAGTCCTAATGGTTGGACACAAACTACATTTTGCATCAATGAGACAATGTGATAGTAAAGATGCAAGGACCCACAAAAAAAAATGAATCCTGAAAAAATGATTCCCATCCTGTTGATTTCATCATTTGTATGACCTGACCTTATATATTCAAATGAAACTTACAGTCAAAGATGGGGGCAGTGAAAATATCAAGCAATGGCTCAATTCACGAAATGATAGGACAAATTGGGACTGATGCCTATTAGGGAAATATCAAGCCAAGCTTTATATGGGTTTGAGCTAGTATCTATGCTGAGACCTCTCCAAATTTACAAATACATAAATTCTTGAATACCAAATGAGGAAGCGTAGAGAATGAAAGAACAATAGTCAACTTTAAAAAAATTCTCCCGAAGAGGCAATTCTGTAAAAGCTTACATAAGTTCAACAAAGCAACCTTGATAATAGGATCCCTTGCTACACCCATGGAACTCTGCAGCACAATGTCACCAAGTATAGAATCTGCATTTCCCAACCGTAATCACATTCTAAAAAAAAGGAAATCACATAAAATTCCTAATAAATCATCCATCCCTTAATCACCCATGGAACTCCAACTCTTAATTCTTAGGCCAGAGGTTACATTAATGCAGAAAAATTCATGTACTAAATACTTAAAAATATCTCATGGTCATGGGCATTCTGATAAGATTATTCATCAAGGAAGGGAGGTGGGAATCATCGTGAAAATAGAGAAACTATTTCATTGCGGTGCTCAGAGAGCGTGTGCTCGATACTCTCGCGATCTCACTTGGAATCAATTTATTATGAGACAAGTGCAGAGGGTTTTTTAGGTAACAATATGGAGGATAACTCATGTATATTGTACAAAAATATGCTGGTCATATGAGACAATGTGAGAGTTTTTCTAAGGACTATAATAGACGAAAATTCCCTGAATAATTTACAGAGGAATTAAAGTTGGTCAAGACGAATTTTTGAAGGGTGTTGAAGTGAGGAACAAGTACTCATTATGAACTTTTTTATCCCTTTACAAAGTATTTATTATTTAGTGAAATATTCGCCAAGATCTTACAATATTTTATAATTCAGTGAAAGATTCGCCATTATTTTATAAGATAATATAATATCATGAGATATTCACCAAAAGAATTAAATATACATATTATATTACTGATAAAATCGCCTTCCTCTTTTCCTATGTATCATGGAGATTCGCCTATTTATTATACAAAAAAATTTAGGGGGGTTCTTAAAATTTTCCCTGCCTGGAACCGAGCAATAGAGCAAGTTAAAATGAAATCAAAGCACTTTGGTCCTGATGAAGCTACATGGGATATGGTGGATCATATGTGGGCCATGTATCCTTCTTTGTTTGTCAGTTGAGGCAAAGCAGTTTTGGTGTGATGTTGGTATATGTTTGGTATATGTTTTGGTGATGTTTTGATATATGTTTTGATGTGATGTTCAGGTATATGTACATATGTATATGGATATAAATACCGCCATGAGCTATGTTATAAAGATCCAATAAGCAGTATCATTGTTATGTCATTATAGTTTTCATGTTGTTATGATGTCATTTTGGTTTTCTTTTTGGCAGGCTGATCATTGTAAATACTGCATCGAGCTATGCTATAAAGATCCATGGGAATTATGTTTGATTTTCAATAGTTTTGGCTAAAGTATATGTTTTTTTGAACACCAAGGATGGTGTCCCCAAGGGGGATGGTTCTGTAACAACCCTGGTGAGAATTCCATGTAATAAAATTAAAAATAATAACTAGGATTTATGGGAGACTTATTGCAAGCTGAATGTTGGGAAAAACATCTTAGTGGGTGTTAATTTGGTCTATTATGGCTAAGGAAATTGGAAAAATCAAAGGCAAATGATTTGGAAAGGAAAAATGACATCTTTGGCACATTTATTTATGAAAATAATGGAAATTAGGAGAAAAGGGAGGTGAAAGGTCACATGTTGCATGTGAGGAGTAAAATGAAGGAAAATAATAGAAAATTAAGAAAATATAGGCATTATCTATAAAAATACTTTCGAGAATCAGTTGGTACCTTTTGTTAGTTCCGTTTTGGAGCTCTCTCATTATTCTCTCTCACACTCACTCACTCTTGGACACTTAGAGTTTCTTGGAGCATTTTGGAATTAGATCATGAAATGAAAGAAAGAAGGAAGAAGGAGGAAGCAAGCAAGGATGAGCAAGAATAAAGAAACTACAACATGATTCTTGGTAAGTATTGATTTACATGTGCATTTTCCTTGCTAGATCTAGCATGCATGGTATTTCATGTGGTTCTTTTATCTCTTGGAATGGTTTTTTTTTCCAAGTGTGATAGCGTTTTCAGCCTAGACTTTCCATTTCTGGATAGTCATGGTGTGTGGAGTTCTCATGTTTTGGTTTAGTTGGATTGTTGGATGGATTCGAAGCTGAGTGGGGTGGATCTATGAATTGATATAAAACATTTCATAGTAACACCTGAGCCATATTGTGGGTTGCGGTAAATATGGATAGTGTGTTGCCTCAGTGGGCTTATAAATCCTCGACCGATGAATGGTGGGATATACGGTAAAGCATAGAGGTGGTTTTCTCTCCATTAGGACTAGGAACACTAGGTTTGGTATATACGGTAAAGACTAGACAGTATGTATTGGTTTATGGCCTAGTGACCCCTGATTCATACTGTGGGTTGCGTAAAGCTTGAGAGACTAGGAGAGAGGAAAACTCCTCACGGTTTAGGCATAGAGAATCCAATGATATCCATGGTTTTGTTTTCCTAGTGATCAGGTTTAGTCACGGTAAAGGCAATTATGACATGTTTATTGTGTTGCCTTATCGATTCGGTGTGGATCACGATAAATCCGAATTTCTATTTACGAGGGTGAGGTGGTTTAGCCTCAGGATGCCTTCGATGGTTCTTTTGATTTGGGTCCCACATTCATTCTTGGAATATGGCACGAGGGTGATTTACTGAAGAGAGAATTGGCTCAGTCAATATATGGTCAGGTGGAACATGGAAGTCCCTTCTCCCGTTGATTTCTACATTCATTAATGAGCAATTCATTCCCTTGGTATTTGGTGTTCAAATGTATTGATTTATATGTGGATTCTATTTTTGTTGTATCCATGGTGTTTCTGTTGTTATTAACACTGTTACCGATGAAATAGGTAACTTGACCTCAAAACGGGAACTCTAGCCCAAAAAGTCTCAAAAAACATGAAAAAAAACCCCAAAAACAAAAAGTGTGTCTTCCAGAACGCACTTGTTTTTTTTTGAAGGTCAAATTTCAACATTTTATAAAATTATGCTAAAAAAAAAATTGTTTGTTGAAAAAAGGATTGAAAAAACACCCTCAAAACAAAACCAGTTGATGCTGGAATAACAGAAAAAAAATTTGTGTCATAATTTTGACACTTGTAACAATGAAATTAAAGACAACATATTAGGACATTTTTTAAAATCGTAAATTTCTAACATTTTTGATAAATGATGTTAAAGATAAACAAATACATGTCTGAAGGGCTTATCATTTCGAACAATTTTCATCCATGTTGTTAAACATAAAATATAATGACTCTAAACAACCCCAAAATTGTAATTATTGTCAACCATAACATTAAATATAAAATTTGGTAGCGCATAAAAACGTTAATGACAAGTTGTAAATCTAAAGTTTTTCAATCTTAAGTTTTCAACATACTTGAACAATGAAATTATGGAGAAATTATAAGACTTAAACAATTTAAAAAAATGAGCAAGTAAATGAAAAAATTATCATTGAAGAGAAACAAGCAAGAGTAATTTTAATTTTAAAGGATAAAAACTTATCTTTTTTCAAATCTTAGCATAAGACAAATTTAAATCTAATTTCAACCAAAACCTAAAAATCAAACATCAAAACAAAGTGTTCCCTTTCAATGACGCATATAATTATTAAATTTTAAAAGTATCTTATACCAAATGGTAACAATACATAATATCATGGTAATATCATTGCATAATCTAAAAATTCAACATTAGTTTCTATTTTCTATTTTACTTATAATTAAAATATCAACATTGGTACATTGAATATAACATAAATTATTTTTGTAATTCATTGTTGCATTGTTGATATTCTAAAGAGATGAATTCTTCATAATTAAAACATATAATCCAACAAACATAGAAATGTTTCATAACTTCATGAAAAATGAGATGGAAGTCAAAATTTTTATTTCAAGTTAACATGCAAACATCAATTACATAAAAGTGTCTTAGACAGTTATTCAAAATCAACCATAGGTTCTGGCACACCATCATAACCTACATCTTCAGATGAATGGCTCGATGCAGATGAAGATGATCCATATTATTCTCTTTCATCAACTAGTGCTCCATCTGAGTCAACATGCATGCCCACCATTTCAGAGTTCAAAAGTCTTGTAGATCTACATCTACATTTTGTAGAGTCCCATCTCAACAGTAATTGTTCTGGTAGCAATTTATTCAAAATATTTATGGTCTGCAACCGAAGAGTTCCTATCTTTGTCAAATTGAAGTCATACACAAGTATGTCAACATCCTCCAATTTTAAGACATATTTGCCGCATCGATTTATATTTGTGCCCTTTCTTTTTCTCTTTCTACCAATTCTTTTTTCCACTACCATCTCTGGCTTGTACACACCATTGAAAGGGTGGGTACTTGTGGCATACCAATGTACATCAACAGCTATAATCTCTTCATTTTCATTAATGACCTTTATAACCTTGGAAATACAGAATGGATAGCCAAGTGGATCTTCATATGCTAACACTGCTATCATGCAACCCTCCTTAAGATCTTGCACAAAACCCCTATAAAGGTCTTCCATGGCTTCACGTTGTGCATGTGATCTTCTAGAACCAATATAGATTTCTCTTTCTTCTACCTGTGGGGAATTAATAATAGCTTGAGGCTGTTGTTGTTCAACATTGTGTGTTTCCTGATTTTCATGTTCATTTGGCATATTTTGTGGCAAAAAAAAAGGAGTCTTCAAAAGCGTATCCACATTTATTGATCTTGAAATCATATCACTTCGATTACTGAAAAAATACTCCCACCAAACTAAATCAGCAACATCAAAGTACTCATATGTATCTCTAATACATCTTTTAATTTCCTCTAGAAATTCAGAATAATTTATGTCTCTCTTCTGCCTTCATGCATTATGGAGTTCAACAATTGACTGTAATAACAATATCTTTGATGAAAATATTGGACGCTCTGGAATGAACTTCAAAAATGCTAAACCTGATGATGGTCCCCATTCTTCAACAGTTGAATACTTCTTGCCCCATATAAGTGTTATCCCATCAATTTTTTTGATACGAAATGGATGTTGGAAGCTAATGTCGTTAAGTTATTCAATAGTTTCTTCCAACACATGAAAAACAGGCTCTGGAATGTACGATTTCTTAATACATTCAATTAATGACGGCAGGCTCCCAACACCTTTCCTCCTCAATGTTATTGAAAAACGACTGAACATTTGATCAATATGATCATGAGTATTCCCAAAAAAAAGGAAACCAACCTTTATCTTTTTAAAAATCCCCAATTCAACGAGCATGTTTAGATACCCAAAAAGAACTTGATTTTTGTTCTCACGACTTGTGTTGTCTAATTGTAAATACAAAACTTCAGGAAGAATCTTGGACCAATGAGTAACCACATCATGGATTATAGTTATGGTCAGATTTGCATCATTGTGAATAATTGGAGTTGTGAAGAAAACTCTTGGAAACATCTTCTCATTAAATACCATATAACCAACCAAGTGAAACTGAATGAAATTTTCCTCCATACCATCAATTATCAATCTCAGATATTTATTTGGATGATCATAACACTTCTTTCGATGTTTATACAACTTTTGCCTTTCACTTGTTTGCTGATTGCGATGGTCTTGAAGTTCTTTGACAACGGAATCTGTACATAAAATAAAATAAACATATGAATAAATATATTTTCATAGTTGATAAGTATCAAATTTTAAAAAACAATGTTTTGAACACATACCTCTTTCTGCCCCTTGACATTTATCTCTTTTTGCTTTAAGAGAAGAACATGTGCTGCAAATCCCCATCCTTGTCTTCTTAGGAATATGAACATTGTTGAATTCAGTTTTCCATATCCTTGTAAAATAAGAATATGTAATAAAATTACCAATTCCTTCAACAACTTCTGCATAATCTTTGTATAACATGAATATTTCTCGTCTCGAGAAATTATCTGGAATATGTATTGTGTCTTTATTTGGCATACACTCTCCATGATTTGAAAAAAGGCTTTCATCCATGTCTTAGAAGTATTTGCAAACGGCCCCACCTCCTGTTTATAACGTGCTTGTGAATAATATGTGGAATCCTTTTCCAATCTATCCTGGATTCTTGACAAACAACAATTACCAATTGAATGCAACATTTTGAATGCCTTTCTGCAGAGCAATACATTCCCAATATGGTAATCATAACCTGCTAGTGTAGATTGCATGCAACCCACTAAATATGAATTTTGCATGCTTTTATTAATTGACATATATGTTTTCCTTTTCTCCAAAATAAAGTTGAAATCCATATTTTTCAGGAAATCCCTTCGACAACATTCACTTGAAATCAAATGAACGACAAAACTTCTTTTTGTGAGATATTTTGTCCTCACCCTTGTATAACTGGAATGCTTTGGATTGATATGACAAGGTCTAATCCTACTCCTAGTTGCAATATTTGCTTGCAACGGCTTCATCATTCCATCATCCTTTGTAAAATCAGTTTCATCACCATTAGGAGGAATATTATCCCCACTATCATCATCCTCAACATAGTTAAGAAATTCATCAACATCATTGCCTGGAAAATTTTCTTTACCATCATCAGTTGAAGAAAACATTTCACAAGAATCATTGGCACTTTTGTAAGCCCGACTCAAAATAAATTCTTCACCATCTTGACCCATGCTTTCAAATTCTTCCCTGGGAGGATTCAATTCTTTATCACCATGAGTGTCTTTGAAATGGTCACTTGGAGAAAATGCAATATTCAGATCTGTGCCTCTAAAATTATCATTTTCAAGAAACTCTTCATCCTCCCATTCCTCAGTGGTGCTCTCATAATCCTTGGGATTAGGTATAAGTGGAAGCTTTGAATTTGTATTCAATAGAATTTCTTCATCCTGCCCCTCCCCTTCCTCAGTGATGCTCTCATAATCCTTAGGATTAGGAATAATTGAATGCCTTGAATCTATATTTATTGGAAATTCTTCATCCCCCCCTTCATCAGTGGTTAAATTATAATCGTTATGATTAGGATGAAGTGAAAATTTTAGCTTTGGAAATTCATCCCCGTCTTCATCAGTGGTGCTGGAATAAGCCTTAGGATTAGGATGAAGTGGATATTTTGACGCTGCAAATTCTTCATTCCCCTCTTCCTTAGTGGTGCTAACATAATCCTTAGGATTAGGACGAAGTGCATATTTTTACACTACAAATTCTTCATTCCCCTCTTCATCTGTGGTGCTGACATAACCCTTAGGATTAAGACGAAGTGGAAATTTTGACTCTGGAATTTTTTCGTCTCCCTCTTCATTAGTGGTGCATGCATAATCCTTAGGATTAGGATGGAGTGGATATTTTGACGCTGTAAATTTTTCATTTCCCTCTTCATCAGTGGTGCTGGCATAATCCTTAGGATTGGGATGAAGTGGATGTTTTGACTCTGAAACATTATCATTCCCCTCTTCATCAGTGGTGCTCGCATAATCCTTACGATTAGAACGAATTTGATATTTTGACTCTGGAAATTTTACATCCCCCTTTTCATCAGTGGTGCTGGCATACTCCTCAGGATTAGGACAGAGTGGATATTTTGACTCTGTAGATTCTTCATTCCCCTCTTCATCTGTTGTTCTCGCATAATCCTTAGGATTAAGCTGAAGTGGATATTCTTCATCTCCCTCTTCATCAATGGTGTCCTCATAATCCTTGGGATTAGGACGAAGTGAAACTTTTGACTCTGGAAATTCTTTATCATGCCCTTCATCACTGTTGCTTTCATAATCCTTAGGATTAAGAGTAAGTGGTATAACTGGCGCTCGATTTACAGAAATTTCATTTTGCTGCGCCTCATCAATTTTGTTCTCATCATCTTTAGGATTACGACCAAGTCAATTTTTTGACTCTCTATTCATGGTGAACGAACTTCCATTATATTCATCACTCTGAATAGAGTTGTTGCGTGACGAAGATGTTGATGTTGTACAAAGAAAAACTTCGCTATCAGAAGAAACCATGGCTTTCAACAAGAATAGGTTGAATGATACAAATTCCTCTCCCACTTATAATATATAGCTTAAAGACTGAAAATTTCCCTCCAAATTTTCCCTCCAAAATTTCCCCCCAAAAAATTTCGCGAAAAAATTTCCCTCCAAAATTTTCATTTCAAATATTTGGTACAAATATTAGTCAAAAAATGTATTTAACATTTTTTTTAATAAACTGTTTATGTTGAAATATTTTACCAATATTTATATTCAAAATATCCACAAAATATTTCTATCATGGATGCCTTCCAAACTAAAATAATGTTTTTATTTGAATGATTTAACATTGACTAGATGTAAGTATTAACTATAATATTACTATAATACCTACATACAAATATTAACTATTTTAACTATAATGACTACATGTAAATATTTTAAATTTTAAATTTTAAACTTACGTTATATTCATCTAAAATATATTTCAAAATTTATTAATAAATTGTTGGTCTTCAAATATTTCACCATATTTTCTATTCAAAATATCCACAAAATATTCCTTTCATGCATGCCTTCGAAACTAAAATAATTTTCTTATTTGAATGGTTTAAGATTGACTACATGTAAATATTTACAAAAATAACATGATGTAAATATTAACTATTTTAACTATAATATTAACTATAATTAACTACATGTAAATATTTTAGATTTTAAAATTTAATCCCATGATTTTAAACATTGAGTACATGTAAATATTAAATATGATAACTAAATTCAAATATTAACTATTTTATCTATAATATTAACTATAATTAACTACATGTAAGTATTTCATATTTTAATTTTTAAACTGAGATTATATTTGAATTATTCAATGGTACATGTAAATATTAAATAAAATATTAACTATGATAACTACATGCAAATACTAAGTATTTTAACTATAATATTAACTATAATTAACTACATGTAAATATTTTTAAATTTTAAATTTTAATCTCACATTCGTTAAGCAGTAAACCAATCAGACAATATTTGCTATATAATAAGAATGATTGTTTCTATTCATCACATCACATCACATCAAGTATTCTGGTATTTGTTAGAGCAAAATTCTGGAGGTGTTGCGCTGGCATTGGTAACTTTGTGGAGGCATTGCATTGGCATTGGAGGCGTTGTGTTGCTATTGGTAATTTTGTGGAGGTGTTGCATTGACATTGGTAACTTCGTGAAGGCATTGCATTGGCATTGGAGGCATTGTGTTGCTATTCGTAATTTTGTGGAGGCATTGTGTTGGCATTGGTGACAGCATTTTTTGCATTTCAAAGGTTATTTTTCCTTCTATTCTGTCAATTTAAAGATGATTTTGGGGAAAATATGTTTTTCTATAGTTTTTCGTGTCAAAAAACTACTTTTTAAGGTTTTTAGGTTCAAAAACCATAATTTTTTTATATTTTTTTAGTGAAGAAATTGCAAAAAGAACTAAATTTTTTAGGGTTTTAAGGACACAAATTTAGAATTTTTTTCTTTTCCTTTTTTAAGACTTATAGGCTCATCTAGACAGAAAAATCCATAAAACGACCATGCACATAAAAAAAAAAAATAGTAATATTATAATATTTTTATTTTTTATTTTTATCATAAATATATTAGTGGTTTCATTATTTAAAATGTTTTTTTTTTTGTTTTTATTTGAGAATTTTTTGATTTTATATTCTATTTTTTTTTAAATCTTATTTTTATTCTTTTTAATTTTAAATCTTCAATTTTATTTATTTATTGTTTTGTTATATATCATATATATATATTTTTTATAATTATATTGTTATATAGTTTTTTTTTTTTTTTAAAATTTATTGAAATGTTATATTAAAACAAATGTTTTTATTTATTTATTTATTATTGTATTGTTTTTTTCTTTTAATTATATAATGTTTAAAAACTAAACATAATTGTTATTTAATAAATTGTTTTTTAAATTTTTTTAAATTTTTTATATTTGTTATATTTTGATATTTTTAACCATTTTTTTTTTAAATAATGTTTTAATAATTATTTATTAATTATATTATATAACAATGTTTTTTATTATTTTTATATAACAATGTTTTTATTATATTATATAACAATATTTTTATTATTTTTATATATAACAATGTTTTTATTAATTTTTAATTGTTTTATTAAAAAAAAAAAAAAAAATTAAAAATTCTTTTATTAAAACAAATTAAAACAAAATTTTAAAAACAAAATTTAAAAAAAAAAAAAATTAAAAGAAAAAAAAAAAAACCATGGTCGTCGTCGACTGCGCCCGCGAGGTGCCGGAGGTTGGTCGGGCGGCGCCATGGGGGCTGCCCAGCCGGCCTTAGGCCCTCGGCTAGGCGGGAGGCCAATTCCGGCAGGCGCGGTCGACGGCAGACCGTGCCCGCGGGGCGCTGGAGGCCGGTCGGGCAGCGCCATGGGGGCTTCCCAGCCAGCGCCGGGGGCCTGAGACCGATTAGGTAGCCCCCGTGGCGTTGTTCGGCCGGCCTCCTGTGCCCCGCGGGCGGGGTCTATGAATCGGCCTCCCACCCAGCCTGGGGCCTGAGGCCGGCTGGGCAGCCCCCGTGGCACCGCCCGCCCAGCCTCCAGCGCCCCACGGGCGCAGTCGACGGTGGCCATGATTTTTTTTTTTTTTAATTTTTAATTTTTTTATTTTATTTTAAATTTCGTTTTTAAATTTTTATTTTAAATTTTTTTTTTTAATTTGTTTTAATAAAACAATTTTTAATTTTTGTTTTTTAAATATATTTTTTTAATTTGTTTTAATAAAACAATTTAAAATTAATAAAAACATTGTTATATAATAATTGTTAAAAATATCAAAATATAACAAATATATTAAAAAAAATTATTAAATAACAATTATATTTTGTTTTTAAACATTATATAATTAAAGAAGAAAACAATACAATATAATAAATAAATAAATAACATTTGTTTTAATATAACAATACCATAAAAAAAAAAAAAACAACTATATAACAATACAATTAAAAAAATAAAAAATAATATTATAACAATTGTTTTTAACATTTAAATATTTAAATTTCTTTTTAAATTTTTTTTTTTTAAATTTAAGTATTAAAACAACATTATAAAAAATTTGATTTTTTCTTTTATTTTGTTTAATTGTTTTTATTTAATTTTGTTTATTTTTATTTAATTACTATGTAATGTGAAATAGAAATTTGTAATTTTCAAATATATTAAAAGATTATATAAATTTATAAAATTTTATATTGATTTTTGATAATTTTAAGTTTATAATTTTTTATTTAATTGCTATGTAAAGTAAAATAAATTTTTATTTTATTTTATTTTGTTTATTTTTATTCAATTGCTATGTAATGTAAAATTAAATTTTAAAATTTTAAAATATATTAAAAGATTATAAGTTTTTTAGTTTTAGAAATAAATTTTGTTTATTAAATTTATTTTATCCGCATTATTTTTCCATTAACTAATATATATATATATAAGGAAAATGGCATCAAAAAAGATTTCTGTGAATGTTTCTGCACCTAGGGCAGCGACTCCCAAATCTACAGCTGCAGCTCGACGCATTATGGATACAACTCCCAAATCTAAAGTTGCAGCTGGACGCACTATGGACACTGTTGGACGCAATAAGGACATTGTTGCACACACTAATAAAATTCAAGCAAGTGGGGCACCAGGTTCATTAAAGCTTATTTCTGATTGGAAGAATGCCGAGGAAATAGATAAAACTGATTTCTCATGGTATCTTGAAGACAGTGAAATGGAGGCTGATATACACATCTATCTGATTTGTGGTATGATTGACTTAAATGAGCCATATGATGTGATGGGCAGAGTACGAGACATATGTATGGTCCTGAATACAAACACTATTTATGTTCTTGCAAGGAAGGCTCAGAAATGTGAGAAGGTTAGATATCGTCTATCAATTGTCAAGTATGACACAGATGAAATAACTTCAAAATTTTCTAAAGAAATATCAAGCAAAATTGCAAATAACATTGTAAGTATGCTTATTTTTATTTCCTCTATGCATTATTGTAAGGATGATTCAATTTTTTATAAATTATTGATCATTGACATGTTTTATTTTGTTTCATAGGATTTTGTTCCAGGTCTTTCAAACATGTTTGATGGTATTTATATGTTGGTGCCAAATGTTATGGATGTGATCAAAACTTTCCACAAAGACAAAGTAGAGGAAAGGAGATTGAAGCAAAGAGCAATAGCTCGTGACACTGCAACAGTACAAAGAGGGGATCAACCAAGAGTCACTAAGGTGGGTCAATCTAGTAAACTTAAACATGTTTCTTTTGAAGGTGTTGAACATGAAACATAAAATTATGATAGAATTAGTGAGGAGATGAGAACTATTGTGCAAAAGAAGAAAACAGATCAGACACCAAAAAGAAAAATTGCCAAAGATGTCTCTCTTTTACCTCATGAAGGAGAGCTTGTTTATAAAAAAACTGATATGTTATCCAATAAGACTAGGAAATCAAATATTGGTGAACTTGTAAAGGTCGTGAGCAGTAGTGAAGAACAAATTGAAACTCTCACGGAAGCAGAGAAATCATAACACCAGGTGCTAAGTTAGAGGATGGCATTATTAAAACAAAAAAAAAAGCTATTTGACAAGAGTTGAGGAAGAATAAATTAATTCTTGGTGGCCAAACATTTGAGCTTAATGTTAACCAATTTTATGGCCCAGATGAAGGAAAATCTCAATATCAAATTGGAAAGGCCCATCACCTACATGTACATAATCTGAAAACATTGTTTAGGTTCAATCCATATGCGCATGTGGTGGATTATGTGGTTCTTGTCGATCCATGTCAGGTTCCCAAAAAACAAGCATTTGACAAGACAAAATGTTTTGATTATAAATATTATGTAATTGGAGGGAACCATTCGATAGAGGCTAAGAGACAATTGATTGCAGAATATCCCAATAACTATCTTTTTCAAATAGTGAAATGCATCATTTACGCTGGCTTAATAGAAATGGAATCAAAGTTATTGGCATGGGATCATAATGCAAATAATGAGTACAGAATGAGAGTGACTTTCATCCAAAGGGTCATATTTATTCATAATGAATTCATAGAAAAATGTGGTGGGGATAAGACACAAGTTAGTGTAGCATTTTGAAAGGAACGTTTAATGGAAACAGGTTATCAAATTGATGAAAAAAAAACAAAAGATGGAAAATTGAATACAAATCTTTTTAGAGGCACAGATAACATTTTTCAGTTGGCATTTAGAACTGGGGAGGTATGGGATTTGATTGATGATATTTTTGATCGGTGGGAGAATATTTCCATAAAAAATCATAAGGTTAGAAAGAGTAAACCCATAATATGTACCAACAGTAAGGGGGGTCCTGAAATGAAGCAGCTTCCAGAGGATATGACTATTACACCTTGGAGAACAATGCAAAGTGTGAAGGATGATAAATTAGTCAAATCAGTATTAGCCCGTGTGAAGTCGGGTGAATTATCAATGGAAGAAATGTGTGCAGAATTTCAAAAGTAAGTTTCTTGAATTATTTCTTATTTTTCTTTCATTATAATTTTATTTTAAATAAAACATAATGATGTTGGTAGAATTTTTTATACATGTCAGTATATTAACGCTTTTAACTTGATTTATTCAGCCAATTTTTTTTTATGAAAATACAAGAACACATGGTTAAAATGTTGAATGAAAACAGTTGGGATGATGTTGTACGCAACTACCCAGAAGCAAGTTCTACATCAACACTAAAAGAGTTTTATATTGCATTCAATAAGGTATGTTGATTTATAAATTCATTTTATTCATATTTAAACTATTTTTATTTTATTACTTACACACACACACACACACACACACACACACACACACACACATATATATTTATGTCATTAAAGATGTTGAAGAAGGATGGAAATGGAGTACCAGATACTTTCAAAAGCTTTATTGAAAAAAATAAGATGGAGAACATGAGAAGGAAGCATCTTATGAATGTTGAACTTGATCCTACTCTTAATCATTACATTTGGAATGGGCTCGACAGTGTCCAATATCAAATAATACAAGGTGACTGTGAAGACATTGCATCACTAATACCTAAAAGGGAATATGGCCTAGTTATTGCAGATATTCCTCATGGTTTCAATTTTCCAGACATTGAATATGATAGAGAACCATATACTTATCAAGCTTTTAGTAAAGTGGTTACGGGTTTTCAAGAAGTGACAACATCACCACTTTGGCGATTTGTGACATTTCATTCAGACACACAGTTTCAAATGTTATTAACAAGCTTCAAGGGTAAAGCAAACTCAAGGATGCAACTTACATGGTAAGACTTTGAAATTGTATGTTTGATTCCTCCTAAAAAATTTTATTCATGTAAAATTTAATTGAACTTTTACTATGTTATGTTACAGGCAAAAGTCAAATATTTTTTCTTCCGAAGATCAACCTATTATAAATGATTGTGAGTTAATCCATGTTGAATGTTGGACAAAAGACGATAGCTATAAGCATATTATCATGAATCAAGTAGATGGGAAGAGTCATAGTAAAGTATTGGTTTATGATGCAGTTGTAAGAAAACTAACATATGAGGATAAAGATGCAAAAGGAGATATAGTTAACATTTATCAAAAACCACAAGCATTGATTAACTATCTTATAGATCTATGTTCAAATGAAGGAGAATAGGTTTTGGATTTATTCTCAGGTTCAGGTAAGTTTTATTATACAAATTTAAATTTAAATATTGTCTTTTTTACTTTTTATGTCTCCATACTAATTTTCTTACTTATTTTTTTATGCTTGATGATTAGGTACAACACTAGCATGTTGCCTACTAAAAGGAAGAAATTGCATTTCCATTGAGAAAGGCCCAGTTCAATGCAAATTTATTCAACAAAGAATTAACGCTCTTAAATTCCTTCCAGATGCGAAGCAAGAAGTTGGTTTGAGGAAAGGAGATTTTAATGAATCACGTGTGGCAAAAAAATCAAAGGAACCTCAACCACCATTATATGGAATGATTGGAAAGGGACACTTTGGAAGATTTGCTGACATGAAAGATCCATTAGAAGACGACAATGATCAAAATGAAGAAGAAAATGTTGCGGAAGAAGCCATCAATGCTGTTCTAGATGATGTTGAAGATGTATTAGTTGATATTGTTGATGATGTTTAAGTTATGCTTGCAAACAAAGATTATTTTTGACAACTATTAATCAGTTTTACTTGTAATGTTTAGAATTTGATATTTTATGAGAACAACCCTTATTTTTTGCAAAAAACATGGATTTCTATTATTTTTTGACATAAAATTCAATAAAAATGTTATTTTATTAAGTTTTTTTGTTAATATTCTCCCAAAAAATTAGTTTATTTAACATGTTTTTTCCAACAAAAAGTCTGTAAAAGTGTATTTTTTGCATTGTATTTATATTTAAAAATTGTATTTTTTTGTCATATGGTTCAAAATATTGGTTTTTTAGCGACAATTATTTGATGTGCATTGAAAAATTATTTAACAATACATAAACATGTAGAAAATATAAACTTTAGAATATTGACTCTTTTTCCATCTTTTATCTATGTGAAAAAGTGAAGATATCATTACAAGTTTTTATTTTAAATTTTTTTTTTTTTTAATTTTTTAAAACACAAGTACATAAATGCACTTAAAAATAAACATCTCACGGAAGAAGAAGACATTAGAAAATCTATAGTGTCAAAATCAATCCTATAAAAAAATGTTGGTGATGATACACCACCACTATTCAAAATCGACATAAAAAACATCACATAAAAAAAAAAAAAAATGAAAAAAACTTAAAGTGCCAAAAACATGCTCAATAATTTTTTTCTTGATTCTGCATCGCCACTTTTTCAAAATCAAGTGTTTTTCTTCATACTTCAAAAATTAGGTAACAATGAGGTTAGCTATTTCATCGGTAACAATGTTTATTATGTTGGTTATAAGCATGTATTTTTAATAGTGATGATGTATGGCTCTACCCATGTTTTCACTTATAAATGAATTCATAATGTATCTATGGTCAAATATATTGTATTGCATCTTATGATGTATGGGAGAAATGCTTCTTAACGATTCTCAGATAAATATGAGACCCCTATGCTTAGTTATGTTGTTCATACTTGTAGCTTTCATGTTTATGACATGTTTGACGAAATATTTGTCATGGATAGTAGGGGTCCAATTTATTCCTCATGGGAATTTTTGTAAATACATCATTGTTTGGTCATTTTAATTCATCTCTAAACTTGTCATGAAGTTCTTAGCAAAGAACTGGGTTCTGTGCCTGAAAATGTGGCTCAAATCTCAGGGATGCTGGCATAGCACTGAGTAATTTATCCCTTGGAATTTGGTTTGTAGGCTTGTGCATGCATATAGAGACCCAAATATGTTGGCTTAAATGCCTGTGCATGCCTCCAGAGGCCCAAAATAAAATTAGGTCAGTGGAACCCCGGGGTAGGTTGTTTGAATTGTTAGGTTAGTGCTTGCGGGTGTTATTGTTGATGTACAAGGTATGTGTGAAGAGTATCCATCGATTCCACTTCCTTAAGGTCACCTAAGAGGTTAAATCTCACCATAGTAGCCTCTCATCGCGTATTTACCCCAGTTAGCCAGATGCTTGGGTATACATTGGAAGGGGGTGTTATAATGTCTCTCCTTTTATTATGATTCTTTTGATGTGCAATTTGATTTGGTGACTTGTGGATGGATGTGTGATATTTTCATGTCATGATCTATGGATACTAATTTTCATTTGTTTATTGACTGAATAGATGCTACTTGATTGGTATGACTTTGCAAAAAATATTAGTATTATAATGATTGATTCCTCTAATGTATTAGGATTTTTTGTTGATGATGTGTTAGGTCCTTATATTACTAGTATAGTCCTTTATTGTTGTTAGTGTAACCCCCTTATTGTTATTGTTGTACCCCTGCAACCCCCATATTGTTATTATTGTGCCCTTACATTATTAATGTTAGGTTAGCTAGGATTACATTGTGGCCCCATGGACTCCTATATATAGAGAGGAGGTTTTTTCATTTGTATCATCCAAGAATTTTTCATTTATGTAATGTATTGGAGGTTTCCCCCTCAAAGTGGCTATTTATAAGGCGTTGACCTCTCTTTTCTTCTATTTTTGGAGCTAGTTTCATAACATTTGGTATCAGAGCTTTGGATTCTAGGGTTTCGCTGCTCCAAATAGGTCATCGTGGAATTTTTGCAATAAATATTTTTCTACGAAGATTTCGAAGCTAAAATTTTTAGAGTGCGAAGCCGAAATCTGGAGGAACATCTTCGCAAAATGTCAGAGCTTGGTTCACACTATTTTCGGAGATATGACCTATGGAAGTTAGGGTTTTTTGAAGGCTCCTGAATTTCACCTAAATATGTCATCTCGGCATTTTCGCTATAAATTTTTTTCTACGAGGGTTAAGAAGTTGAACGTTTCATAGAACAAAGCTGAAATCCTGAGAAACTTGCTGTAAAAATTTCAAATCTTGGTTCGCAATATTTTGGGAGATATGATCTGTGGAAGTTAGGATTATTTCAGGCTCCTAAATTTCATCTCAAAGAGGTGACCGTGGGAAAAACATTATAACTCTCTCTCTGGCCATCAGATTTGGATTCTGTAAATAGTGGCCGCAAATAAATAGAATGTAGTTTTATCTATATCAATTTCAGAGCCTAACAAGGAAACAATGACACATGGCAAGTCATACAATTTCTCTCTACTGAACCAGTCCATAATTAGGTCATCGTAGGAGATTGGGCATACCTTTGTCTTCAACAATCCAAATCAGGTCAGAGCTATGGCATTCAAAAGAAGATTCAGAGGGCTACTGCAGGGCCAAATTTTAGATATTCAAGATCTGAAATCACAGAGATAATTCAGTTTCAATATCGAGCTCGTCAAAATCAATAAAAAGGTGTGTATTTTTTTTTCAAATTGTATAAGTCTTGTTTGAAAAATCATTTTTAAGTGATTCCAAAGGCCTATTGAGCATAGATATTAGTATTGGGTTCTAAAATTCCTTCTAAAAAGAATTCAACACCCATTAATCCCTAAGAATACTCTACTATGACTCATGAAGATGAAGAATTGCAACATGATCTATCAAAATTACAAGAGCAAGTGCATGGAAATTCACTCTTGCAAAGAGCAACAAAAAATGAAATGGATGTTTTGAAGAAAAGCGTGGAAGCTAAGATGGATGGTTTGAAGAAAGGCATGGAAGCTACAATGGATAGTTTGAAGAATGATATGGAAGAAAAAATAGATGGTATGGAAGAAAAAATGGAAGGTTTGAAGGAAGACATGGAAGGTTTGAAGGAAGGTTTGTCAAAGTTGATACAAGAAATGATTCCTAATGGCGAAAAGATAGTAGAGGAAACTCATGATGAGAAAAAAATAAATGTTAGTCGTGATTTCATAAACTCTAATGTTGGATTAAAGAACCACCATATTCCAAAGATGGATATGAGGAAGTTTGATAGCAAGTATCCCATAACATGGATACTACAGATGGAGCATTATTTTGATCTCAATAATGTGAAAAATGCACAAAAGGTATGCATTGAAATTTACATTTAGAACAAAATACATTTGTATGCTATCGATGGCTTTTCTCCCGTAAAAAAATTATCACTTGGTCAACTTTTACGGAGGAAATGGTAGCACATTATGAGGATTCAAAGAGCAACAACTTCTTTAGCCAATTGATAAATCTCAAACAAAATGGTTCAGTGGCAGAGCACATTGAGGACTTCCAAAAATTGAATATAAGGGTAACTGATATTCTACAGGAACACAGGATTGATGTCTTCATAGGGACTTTAAAGGATAACATCCAACATGAAGTTCGTGTTTAGGAACCAGATTCATTAGAGAAGGCATTCAGGTTGGCAAGAAAAATTGAATGTAAAATTATGGCGACAAGGAAGCCTACCACTCACATCTATAGAGATAGAAGTGTTGCTACTCCTAGAATTCCACAACCTACAAGGTTGACACCACAACAATTGGAAGAAAAAAGAGCAAAAGGGCTTGGCTATAGTTGTGATAGCAAATACACTAAAGGTCATAAGTGCGCTGAGAAGAAATTATTTTGCATAGATTGTGAAGAGGAGGAAGAAAATGAACAAGAAACTTCAAAAGAAGAGGATATACACCAGGAAGCAACCCTAGCAGAAGAAGAAGAAATGAGTCTGACCATATCATGTAATGCATTGGCAGGAATTACCACTCCTCAAACTCTCAAGATAGAAGGACATATCAAGAAGAAAAAGTTAATAGTGTTGATTGATTCGGGTAGTACCCATAATTTTATTCATTGTAAGGTAGCCAAGGAATTGAATTGCTTCCTATACCCAACACGAGAGTGTCAAGTGATGGTTGCAAATGGAGGAACTATAAATTGCTCTAGAAATGCCATAATATCAAGCTAACCATGGGGGAATATGTATTGAATAGTCCAATTATTTCCATTCCAATGGGAGGTTTTGATATTGTACTAGGAGCACAATGGTTACAATATTTGGGGACAATAGCAATTTTTCAGAACTTTTCTTAGATTTTTTTTGGAAAATCGTTACAGTGATTATCCTACGGAAGCCAAGAAAGTTAATAAGCTCTAATTTCATGACAAAGCTTCTGAAGAAAGAACAATGAGAGGTAATTGCACAATTATGCTCACTAGAAGTTCCAACATCAAAATCATCTATTTCTCCAAATCTCCAAAAAGTCTTGGACAATCATTCCAAGGTGTTTGATACTCCCAAATGACTCCCACCTATTCGTGATCATGATCATGCTATTCATTTGATTCCAGGAAGTGTTCCTCCAAACATCCGACCTTATAGATATCCTTATGTCCAAAAGAGTGAAATTGAACTTATGATTGGAGAAATGTTAAGAGGCTGGTATAATTTAACCTAGTCAAAGTTCTTTCTCTGCTCCATTAGTATTGGTGCACAAGAAGGATGGATCATGGCGCATGCGTCCAGATTATAGGGAGCTCAATAAGATCACTATTAAAGATAAATTTCCCATTCCTGTGATTGATGAATTATTGGATGAATTGCATGGAGAAATTTATTTTACCAAGTTGGATCTTCATTCAAGATATAATCAAATTAGAATGAAGACTAAAGATATTCTGAAAACAACATTTCGAACTCATGAGGGTCATTATGAATTTTTGGTCATGCATTTTGGCCTTACCAATGCACCTTCTACATTTCAAGGGTTGATGAATTCCATTTTCAAACCCTTCCTTAGAAAATTTGTGCTAGTATTTTTGATGATATACTAATCTACAGCAGGTCTTGGAAGGATCATGTTGAACATGTTGACAGGGTGCTCAAACTATTGCAGGAGAAACAATTATATGCAAAATATTTGGATTACAAGAGGTGGAATATCTGGGTCATATTGTATCTCACAAGGGTGTTAAGGTAGACCCTAACAAAATTAAAGCCATTAAGGAATGGAAAGTCCCCACAACCATAAAGAAGTTGCGTGGATTTCTCGAGTTCACAAGGTATTATCGCAAGTTTGTTAAGAATTATGGGAGAATAACAACAACTATAACAACATTATTGAAGAAAGATGCATTTTCATGGACTTCTGAAGCAACTAGGGCCTTTGAACATCTTAAAGAGGCAATGTGCCTAGCATCAATCTTAGCTATGCCAGACTTCACAAAAACCTTTATTGTGGAATGTGATGCCTCAGGAAATGGAATTGGTGCTATTTTAATGCAAGAAGGAAGACCCATTGCTTTTGAAAGTCGTTCAATCAAAGGAAAGTATTTACGAAAGGATATTTATGTGAAGGAAATGTTGGCAATACTACATGCACTAAATAAATGGAGACCTTACCTAATGGGAAGACACTTCAAGGTAAAAACTAATCATGATAGTCTTAAACACTTTTTGGAACAAATACTATCTTTGGAAGAGCAACAAAAATGGGTCACAAAGATGTTGGGGTATGAATTTGAAATCATCTACAAAAAAGGGAAGTTAAATGTTGTTGCAGATGCACTCTCAATAAAGGATGAAGAGGTGGAAGCATCGCTTTCTACCATTTCTATTATCCAACCAGATTGGATAACTGAAGCAAGGGATGAATGGAAGAAGGACGAAGAAGTTTTGACACTCATTCAAAAGTTGCAGCAAGATCCTAGTATATTTGATACATTTAGTTGGAAAAATGATTCCTTATGGTACAAAGATCACTTATATATTTGCAAGAATTCCCAACTAAAACAAAATATTCTTTTAGAATTACACACTTCTCCTTTAGGAGGACACTTGGGATTTTTAAAAACTTACCATAGGGTGAAGAAAGAATTTTTTTGGGATGGCCTTAAATCTGATATTCAAAATTTTGTGGCAGAATTTTTGGTTTGCCAGCAAAATAAAGTTCAGACAATTAAGACCTCGGGTCTTCCACAACCTTTATCCATTCCAAGTCAACGTTAGGAGGAGATTTCAATGGATTTTATCACTAGTTTACCTAAGTTCGAAGGAAGGAGTGTCATCATGGTGGTATTTGATAGACTTACCAAGTATGCACACTTTTGTGCATTATCTCATCCATTTAAAGCAAGTACAGTTGCTACTACATTTATGGAAACAATTCAAAAGCTACATGGAAACCTGAAGATTATTGGAAGTGTCAGAGATCCCATTTTTACAGGAAATTTTGGACGGAATTGTTTTCTTGTTTGGGTACTCAACTAGCTCATAGCTCATCTTATCTTCCTAAATCCGATGGTCAAACAGAGATAGTGAATAAATGTTTGCAAGGATATCTTTGTTGTTTTGTATTTTATAAGCAAGAAATATCGGTTAAGTGGTTACCTCTCGCTGAATGGTTGTATAACACTTCCTTCCATACTACAGCAAAAATGACCCCATTTATGGCACTTTATGGATATCATCCACCGTCCATCACATCTTCTTTAAGGGAAAATTCTAGGGTTCAAGCAGTGGAGCATCACATCAAGAATCAACAAGAAGTTATCCAACTCTTAAAGGATACCCTAAATTTGGCACAAAATCGAATGAAACAATAGGAATATAAACATAGCAGTGAGAGAAGTTTTGATGTAGTATACTGGGTATTCTTACAGCTACAACCATACAAACAAATGTCCCTAAAGCAAGCTAAGAAGGATAATAAATTATCGCCAAAGTACTATGGTCCTTACAAGGTGTTGAAAAAGATTGGTACTATGGCATACAAATTGGAGCTTCCTGCTTCTTTGCGAGTGCATCTAGTTTTCCATGTTTCATGCTTAAAAAAGGTTATAGGGGACAAACTTCTAGTTCAAAAAATGTTGCCAGAACTTGATGAGGAAGGAAAAGCCATATTGGAACCTGAAGAAGTCACGGAAATAAGAACTCGATAGCTACGAAATCGATCAATTCCAGTGCATCTCATCAAATGGAAGAACTTACCCACTGAAGGTTCTACATGGGAGGATGAGAATTTTATACAAAAGCACCCAGAGCTACTCAAGCATTGAGGACAACACTTTTTTGAAGGAGAGGAGCATGTTAGGTCCTTATATTACTAGTATGGTCCCTTATTGTTGTTAGTGTAACCCCCTTATTGTTATTGTTGTACCCCTGTAACCCCCATATTGTTATTATTGTGCCCTTACATTATTATTGTTAGGTCGGCTAGGATTACATTGTTAGGTCAGCTAGGATGTTTTGTCATTTGTATCATCTAGGAATTTTTCATTTATGTAATGTATTGGAGGTTTCCCCCTCAAAGTGGATATTTCTAAGGCATTGACCTCTCTTTTCTTCTATTTTTGGATCTGGTTTCATAACATGATGAGATAGTTGGAATTAGACACCTTTCCTTACTGATAATATTTTTTTTTGGAATCTTAATATTTGTAAGAATACTAAGTATTTCTTATTCTTCTTAAAATATATGAAGATGAGAATTAAATTATCCACTGTTGCACTCATGCTTCTTCTCAATCTAGTTTGGGGTAATCTTGGAATCTTGACTCCTATCATCTATTTGGAAGGATTCAAGGCCTTTTCATAAGGCTAGGAACTATAATTAAATAATATATCTAAAATCATGGACTAGGAGTTAGATTTAAGAGTCTATCTTATTCATTGAGTTTTCCTCGTTGGCTTAGAAATCATCATACTAAAATAGAAAGTGACATCTCGTTCTACCCAATTGGATTCCTAGGTGGTTTGGGAGTATTTATTTACCCACCAATCTCATCATGGACTACAATAAATCTTCCACAACCTCAATTTTATATTCAAACATAGGTTTGGGCTAAAGGGAAGTGACATTTTATTATGGTTGCTTGGGATAGTTGGGGATTTTTCCTCCACATTATTGGAAATTCACACCCGATTAGACTCAACTCTCATGGATTTTTCATTGCACACCTTCACCACCAAAGAAAAGAGCTTTAATTATGGTAATCCATAATAACAAGAGTTTGAATACTTATTGAATATTAGTTACGCTTCCTTCTTGTCCATGCTAAATTTGTAGTGACCTTTGGAGTTAGGAATAAATTTTAATGGATATGAATTAGGAGAAATTCTCATACAATGAGAAGTCTTGTGGATTACTATTAAATTTAATTTCATATATTACCGAAATTCTAAATAATTATAGCACTTTAATATTAAATAATGAAATAACAATACATTCAAAGATTAGAATGTTATAAAATTAAAATAACATTGAAATTTTATAAAATATTTTGAGTGTGAAATGAATTATGGTTTTTTAATTATGTGGTATTGATAAACCATGGTATTATCCCACGATATCATAATTGAAGAAGTTATAATTTCGCTATATTATGATTTTTTTTAATCTTGGTAATGTGAGATGTATTATTAGATAAGTGTTTTGATTTCCATCATGGATTGATGCCTACCTGTATTTACCATCCATTTGATTTATCTGGTTGCACAAATTTATTATGTTAAGATTTGACTGCACCTCATCAACATCATTTAAAAAAAAAATTATAATACAATTTTAATCTGATGGATAATTTTGAAAGGAAATTGGGATCAAAACACTTCTTAAAGGGTTTTCTCTTCTATATTCAAAAACTCTGAATTTTCACACTTTTGAGTAGATTCACACTAAAACAATAAGTTTTTTTCATGTGATTTCAATTTATCTCTATGTTGGATTTGATGCAGACCTATTTGGTTGCCCTTGTTCATTTCCCTTACAATTTTTTTTTTCTTACCTGGTCTAAAAAACTATTCTCCTACACTGCCCAATAACACTCCTAGCCTACACTCATCTTAATAATTTGTCTTGCGAGCCTAGATCTATTTAATCTAACCATGATACCTATTCGTTCCACCCCGTGGACGATCAATCTCAATCTCAATAGCTCAAATGGTTTCCTTAATAACTGCGGTCTATTTCTCTCAAAACAACCATCACTATCCCCTCTTGTTAATCCAATTTACCTATTTAGGCTTTAAATACTTCTCTGCGCCAAAAATTAATGCAAATTCCTAAAATAGTCAACCCCTTTTTTTGACTTGTTTATCTTTTTCATGTATTTAAAGAAACATACCAAAATTAAATGAGACGAAGACTACTATCACATAGAAATTCTCTCAAATAAAGGTTGGTGAGTGGTTGGGGAGTCTTGCACTCCTTATTCTAACTACATTGGCTATGTTCTAGGACTAGCCAATGGATACTCATGGGTTTGCCATTCAGTACTAGTTGCGGGTTAGTTGTTCATCCCACACTTTAGCTCGTCCATGACCCAAACCTTTGTCCCACCATGAACAATTCCAATTGATAATGTATCTTCCTTTTTACATTGGCTTTGAGCTGTAATTTTAGAACTCACTCTTTTATCCTACGATCAGGTCTTATGTGTCAATTTTTCATATTCCCTTAGGTATGATGCAATAGAACCCCCTTGTCTTAGCACAATGACAATAACTCAATATGAACAATGTGAAAATTTTATTCTTAACCTTTTCTTCAAGATAAAATCAACCGCAATATCTAATTACACACCAATTGGGGTTTTGGTAGGAGATATAACCCCTTTCAATGCAACTTATGTTATTTGAAATAAAAAGAAACACACTAAGGAAGGAAAATTGGGGCACAAGTAGTAAATGAATAAACCTCATATGTGATGTACCACATGCAAAGGGTATTATCTTCCTCTCTCTCGATATTGAATCCTTCTTTCATTCTCTTTTTCTGGCTTGAAATCAACCCAATAAGATGTTTAGTTTTCTTACGGGATAACACAGTCTCACTATTTTAACACTAGAATTGGGGAATTGTATTCACGAGTCAACTATACAAGGATAGATTCTCACACAAATGTACACAAAGGAAATTTGAAACTATATTCATTTCTCAACCTAGAAGTATCTATAATGAATTAAATGTACTCTCTGTCTAATCACTAAAAAATTGTCAAGCTTCTCCTTTTTCTTTCAAAATTTGAACACCTAGACTATACACATGTATACATACTTATTTGATTAACAAATATCGTAATTGAACTTGATAAAATGGGACATTTTTTCATCAAACCTAAGCGCCTACACCTCAGTGAGGAACTTGTCCTTTCTTCAAAGGCCTATTTGGCCAATAATACCATCTTAGTAAAACAACTAAAAATCCATATTCTCCTAGCATCTGGACACGTGTAATTACAACAAAGATACTAGTTATAATTTTATACATATTTACAAATTGAAGGATTTTCCTTTCCCTTTTGGAATTTACATGACCCATCTAGGGTCTAGTCAAAATGAGTTTTCTAGATATGGATGCTCTTGCATCAAACTCCCTAGGTGGAAAAAATTTCACCTCCTGGTAAAATGTATTTAATTTGCTTACCCCTTGGATCCCATAGTTGGTTTTTATACTACCCCCTTGCCTAATTGTACTTGTCCTCCATGGTTGACATCAACTTTCCAATATCCCATACAAAATATTTTCATTGTTTATTGGTGAATTTTTCCTATTGTTCCATTGTTGTAGGTAGCTTTCCAGGCTTTCCAGGCTTCTAAACTTTACGAAAACTATGAAGGTATTTAAAATTCTTTCCAAATTCGTTTTTGGAATGCTTTTCCACTTTAATTCTCTGTGTAAAATTTCGGTTTCACCCTTAAGTATTTGAAAGGATTTTATTCTTCGTAGTTTCATCGACACTTTGTTGAAATTGTATTCTCCACAAGCAGATTATACCATTTACTTTCAAAATATGATATTGATATATTATAACTGCATTTAATATTTCAATTCCAAAATAAAAATTCATACTTAAAGTAATATAATTGGTTACACCCGAATCTTTTCTTTTAGTTGATACTCTAATTGTCAATTCGTGACTTTCTTCCAATCCGACATTTATTCTCTCTATGTCATTGGGATTGAATGGAACTTACATCCATTTTTTATTTCTTAACACATTCTCAATCTGTGTGGCTAAATTAGCAATAAGTTAATGGCTAGTTTCAAGCATTACTCTTTTCTTGTTATAACCATTTTTAAAAAGGATTTTTACCCTATGAATTCACTTCGTCAAATTGTGACGATATTTATACTCTTCTGAATTCTCCTTTCGTTTAGCTTTAGATTATTTTTGGCAATTCCTCCAGTTTTATAAGCAATTTCTAAAGTTATAATTTAATTTCCATGTGTTTTCCATCACTTGTTCAGTGACAATGTTATTTTTTCCTTGTATTGATAGTTGGGGATGGATTCCATTTTGACACAGCCTAAGCTGCGTAAACCCACAATATGCACATAAAATGCATAGTCTCATGCCTATGTCCCATGATAAAATACTTAATTTTAAAAACTCCTTAACCGGGACTAATTTCCCTTTTTACAACTATAGTTACCAACCATAGGTATAAACCAAACAATATATCTGAGCCCTACCAAACATACTCCAACCTTTTGAAACCATAAATATAGCTAAGGTATATCATACCCGCCTAATTAAATATCTATCTGGCTGGAGGTTTTGGTTAAAACCATTATGCTGGCCATATTATATTCGCGCCAAAACTTATCACCCATGCATCTTTTAACCATCGATTATATGCAACCATCAATCCGATGGTAATCGCACACCATCAAGTCTGAAATTCTACCACTCGTTAACCTGTGATATGGGTGGTTTTCAATTGTCCATCGTGTGTTACATGGCTCCTCCTGAAGTTTATCTCACAGATTATAAAAATACCATTTACTACCTTGTGAGCATGCGATATACCATTATGGTTTTTTAAGACCGTTTCTTCATTCTGCAGACATGTGCTTTCACATTGGATATCAATATTGTTGTTCACAATGTGCATAAAATCATAAATCAAGATATCTTCTTGATCTGTGATCTACGATCACAGATCACTGTTGAAATACAATCTCTTTTTCCCACTCTTGCCTTCATTTTTTTATTTGTTTCCGTACTGTGTAATGGTTTCCTCTCGTGCTTCTCTATCTGTGTATTAATTATTGCTTTACAGTCTTCAATTGTTCTGTTCTTGATCTTCGACATTGTATATTTCTCCTTTACTCCTTTGTCTTGGATGTTCTGTGTGTTATTTCCTTCTCGGCTCTGATTTTGGAATACTTAATCGGATTCAAACGGATCCTTCCTCTGCAATATTCTTTGCACACTATTCCATCATTTAATTCTCCTACATATATATATACTATGAAAAACTCTGATTCAACACATGAATTATAAATTGAATTTCTCAATGCACAGTTAATATTTAGAAATTGAGTTCTTTATTATTAATAGACAAATATTTACAAAAAGAATTCCATTCTGGCCTGATCTTCTCTATTAGTGGCCTATTTCCCTATTCTCTACTCGTAGGCTTCACAATACAAACCTTTTCTCCCTCTCTAAATCCCGAATCTCTCTTCTTCTTTTTTATGCCTTAAGGTTTACAATTTTCATACAAAAGGTTCTTTGAACCAATTCTGGTTTAGATCCAAAACTTGCTCAACAAAATCCTGAATATCCTCTAAGTCCTCCTTTGACTCAACTAATCCCTAAGGATCTTTTCAAATCCCTAGATTAATTAAACCAATTCCTAATCTATGATTAACATTAAATTCCTAAATCTCTCATGTTCTCCAACATTTCAAGAACATTTACAAAATTTCTCTCAATATTTAATTAATCCCTATTATAAATATCTCTCATTAAAATCACTCAAAATCTTAATAATTACATTAATTTGTTACATAGAAATCCAAATTCTTAGAAAATACAAGACCCTCTATATCTACTAGAACATAATGAATTTCTAAGCCATATGCTCTTGCATCAGACTCCCAAAGTAGAAAATAATCATGATCTCTTGATCATGTGCTTCCAAACTTTGTCCTCTTGGATCCCATACTTTGTTCTGTAATCTATCTTTGGTTATTTCTATTGTTTGTTGTTGTTCTCTAGGTCTCCACACTTTATGTTGCATTTCCCCACTAGCTATGCTTTCACAATATGTTGTTGTTTTATGTTTCATCTTACTCTCTTTGTCAATCAAATTAAATTTCTGATTGATTACTTTTCCTGTTGTTGTCCATCTCCTCCATCTGGACTACTTCATCATTAATTTCCATAATTCTTCAATCTTCATCTCTAGCATATCCTTGGACTGATACTCATTCTTCCATTCACTGCTATCTCCTTCTCTTTGCTTCAGTTTGTTGTTGTTGTTTTTTAACTCTTGCATCTTTAATTTCTGCAATTCTTCAAGCTATTTCTCTTTCATGATTGACTCTTCCTTCATTGAATTCTGATTTTCCAACACTCTCTCCAGCACTCTAATATCTCTATTCCACTCATCTTCAAACTATTTTTTGTTATATTCTTCTTGAAGTTGTTGGATTCTTACTTCCGCCCTTTCATCCTTACCCTCTTGTTGATTTCCAAACAACTTTTGTTCAATATCTGCAAATTTATTTTCAAAAAATAAATTGTCTTCCAATTTCCTTTGTACTTGATTCCTTTCAAATACATCACTATATTGTTCATCAATTTCAACATATTTTCCATCCTCTTCTCTGAAAACCTTTAGTGATTGTTCTTCACTTCCTTAACTAATTTTGACTGTCAATTAGCTTCTTCATGCATGGTATCTTCATGCTTTACATTTTCCTCATCATCATGTCTGACCTGGCAACTTCCAGTCTTCTTCAATCCTAAAACTGACTCTTCAACTTGAAACATGTTTGTCACATCTTCATTAAAACCTGTAATCATAAAACAATCATTAAAATCAAAAGCATAAAATCTTTGTGTCTCTTTTTCTTCTAGAAAAATTTAAGCTTGCTACTCTAATTGTTTCTCTTCCATCAACACTTCAGTATGCTGATTCTCCAAAGAATTCTCTAAAGGACTCTCAAAAAAGTCAATAAGTCTTTTCTTCACATCATCTGCTTTAATGATGTCTCTCTGCTCTTGTTTACTATAATGAGCTTATTTCTCTGTACTATTAATTTTCCGAACTTCCATTATCACTCTCTTATTATTTACATTCATTTCTTTGTCTTCCTTCTTCAGCAATTCATCCTGAGTATATATCCTCTACTTTTCCAACTTTATTCTTTGAAGATCTATCTCTCTATATAACTCAAAAATCTCAATTGGAGTAGAATTTGGAAACTTTAAACAGTTTTCAGTACCTTCACTTATTGTTACACCATCATCAAATGATTCTTATTCTTCTGCTAAATTCAAATTATCCTGCTTAAGAATTCCCAACTCGTTAGGTACAGTAAATACCTTTTCTTCATGTCTTAACTTATATCTATTATTCATATATTTACTGTTACCAACTCCAATGTTTTGCTGCATATTTCCATTAGACCTTTCGGTATCCTTTTGTTTCTGAAATCTTGTTATCTTAGTCTTAATCTGAACAGATTTTAGATTCTGTCCCTTCTTCTTAACAAATTCTAAAGTTTTTTCATCATCTTGTGATGTACCTGCAATCATACACAATTCATTAATTTTAAAACCAAGAAGCATTTCAACCTTAGTTGATATTCGAGTCATACACTCTTCATCAGAATTATCATCATAGTTCTCAGATTCTCTGCTATATTTTTCTTCAATTTATTTATCACTTTCTTCAGCAATTGTCTTTTGTTGTAGTTCAACTTTTTCAAATTGTTCTGAACTATTCCAATAATCTATGAGATCTTTATTATTGTCCTCTTCACCCAGAATTTCACCCTGTTCTGGTCTACAAATGGAAACTTCCATTTTTGACTCTACTTATCTGTGTTTTTCTACCAACCACTTCATTTGTTTCTGTCCCAACCTTCTCTATAGTTTAGAAATTTCACTGTCCTTTTCTTCAAGACTGAACCTTTCCTTTGGTTTCCCTCTATCAGCATTGTTAACACATCAAATTATTTTCTTATTTCAGCTATTTCTTTGCCAAGCTCCTCTTGACTCATCTGTTTCCTGCGGATTTCTTTAGCACATTTTTCTTTCATCTTGTAGCCTTATTCTGAACCTTCCATATGACTTTCCATAGCCATATTCACTTCCATGTGAGCTTCTATACCTGTAAAAAATCAACTACCTTCTGAGTTGATATTCTCACCAAACTTCTCCTTTGTATAGTTTCTAAATCTTCCTTAGAACTTATACTGATCAATATTTCTCTCTTGCTGGTTACTACACTCACTTTTCTTAATGATTCCTTTGTCCCTATCTATTCCAAGCCTCAACTGGAATAATGTTATGCTACAATTTCTAATAACTTCCAAAAGTTCTTCCTACAGTTTTACTACTATAGTCTTGTGCCAAACTTTGCCATTCATTCAACTGTTGTGAACTTTCATACCCTTGTAATAAATTTATGTCTCGGCTGGTTGTCTCCTGCAAAAATGTAGCTTCTTTGATCTATTTCAATATGCAAAATATTATTAATTAATCAAAACTTATGCATACCATCTTCCCCACATCACTTGTCTTTAGTATCTCCTTATCTGCTAATATTTCTTTAGAACCTCTGTTATATTTGCTATGAATATCTTCATGAGTTCTTCACTCATTCACTGTGAGATGCACTAAGCCTCTGCAATAAAAATTCCTCCTCGTTACAACTTATCTCACCAATCTTTTCTCTGGATTTGGTCTTTTGGCAACACTAGTAGTAGTCCCTTCAATGGAACCTTCTTTTGAGCATTTCTCTCTGCTCCTTTTAGGCTTTAACTCATATGTTCCATTGAGAACACAATTGTCCCCTATATCAAATCTTTGTTGGAATTCTTCAAGGTTTTGATCTACTTTTCTTTCATTCAGAAATTGTTACCAACTTCCTTCATCACTGTTTTTAAGACTGTGATCTTATTTACTGAGATACTTCATTAGCTGCAACTATCAATCTTCAATATTTTTTTAACCTGCAAAACTCAAACCAAAGTTAATATAAAACACTACTCGTGAAGTTTCACAAGGTATCCTACCTCCACTCTTCAACATTCGAATGGATCTCTATTCTTCTTGAGAAATCAACCATTGTTTTGCCAGATTTTAATGTTTGACTTTTCTTTCTGTTTTTAGTTGTCACCATCATTTGATAAACAAATTTCTCAATTTTTCCTTTCAATAATTTGATATACTTCTCCCAAATTATATTTTCTCTTTTATCTCTTCACTCAATCAGATTCAAATTTGATTCTTCTCTTTCTTCCTGTCATCACCATTGTATCTGTATACATACTTTAAAAACATAACTCTGTTCTTATTTCCTTTCACATAATCTCCTTGTTCTGCTCTGATACCAAAATTGAGGCAGCCTAAGATGCATAAACCCACAGTATGCACATAAAATGCATAGTCTCGTGCCTATGTCCCAAGATAAAATACTTAATTGTAAAAACTCCTTAATTGGGATTAATTTCCCTTTTTAGAACTATAGTTACCAACCATAGGTATAACCCAAACAATATATCTCAGCCCTACTAAACATACTCCAACCTTTTAAAACCATAAATATAACTAAGGTATATCATACCCGCTTAGTTAAATATTTACCTGACTGGAGGTTTTGGTTAAAACCATTATGCCGACCATATTATATTCGGTCCCACACTTATCACCCATTCATCTTTTAACCATCGATTATATGCAACCATCAATCTGAAGGTAATCGCACACCATTGAGTACGACATTCTACCACTCATTAACCTACGATATGGGTGGTTTTTAATTTTCCATCATGTGCTATGTGGATCCTCCTAAAGTTTATCGCAAAAATTATAAAAATACCATTTACTACCTTGTGAGCATGCGATATACCATTACAATTTTCTAAGATCGTTTCTTCATTCTGTAGACATGTGATTTCGCATCGCATATCAATCTCGTTGTTTACAATGTGCATAAAATCATAAATCAACATATCTTCTTGATTTGTGATCTGGGATCACAGATCACTACCGAACTACAATCTCTTTTTCCCGCCCTTGCCTTCATTTTTTTCTTTGTGTTTTTACTGTGTAATGGTTTCCTCTCGTGATTCTCTGTCTGTGTATTGATTCTTGCTTTACAGTCTTCAATTGTTCTAATATTGATCTCCAAAATTGCATATTTCTCCTTGACTACTTTGTCTTGGATGTTCTGTGTGTTATTTCCTTCTCAGCTCTGACTTTGGAATACTTAATCAGATTCAAACAAATCCATCCTCTGCAATATTCTATGCACACTATTCCATTATTTAATTATCCTACATATATATATACTATGCAAAACTCTGATTCAACACATGAATTATAAATTGAATTTCTCAATGCACACTTTATATTCAGAAATTGAGTTCTCTATTATTAATAGACAAATATTTACAAAAATAATTCCATTCTGGCCTGATCTTCTCTATCAGTGGCCTATTTCCTTATTCTCTGCCCGTAGGCTTCACAATCCAAACCTTTTCTCCCTCTATAAATCCTAAATCTCTCTTCTTCTTTTTTATGCCTTAAGGTTTACAAGTTTTATACAAAAGGTTCTTTGAACCAATTCTGGTTTAGATCCAAAACTTACTCAAAAAAACCGTGAATATCCTCTAAGTCCTCCTTTAACTCAACTAATCCCTAAGGATCCTTTCAAATCCCTAGATTCATGAAACCAATTCCTAATCTATGATTTACAATAAATTCCTAAATCTCTCATGTTCTCCAGCATTCAAGAACATTTACAAAATTTCTCTCAATATTTAATTAATCCCTATTCTAAATATCTCTCATTAAAATCACTCAAAATCTTAATAATTACATTAATTTGTTACATAGAAATCCAACTTCTTAGAAAATACAAGACCCTCTATATCTACTAGAATATAATGAATTTCTGAGCCAGATGCTCCTGCATCACATTTTAATGTAAACTTGACCATAGCGTATGGTTATAAACTCGTGGAAAGTGTGTGGAATGCTTGGTTCATAGATTGGTCACTTAGTTAAGCATGCAATTTGCAAAATATTATGCTACATGTTTGCAGAGGATGCAGGCGTCAGCTCATCTCTTATGGCTACAAAGGACAAAGGTGAAGGAGAATGAAGGGCGACCTTTCAGGACACTTGTGGCACAGACAAGGTACACAACATGTAACATCTCCCTTTTAATATATATATATATATATATATATATATATATATATATATATATATATATATATATATATATATATATATATATATATATATATATATATTTAAAATATAGCTCTAATACTTATTTCCATATGTGGTCAGATTTCTATTCATCATATTCTAACATTACATCTACCATAAAAGTTACTATGTTTTGAAATTACATGTCCTTAAACTAGTTTCATGTTTTTAAGAACTAACACTCATTTTATAAGACCTATCTTAAAATCCTCAGGTGGAGACTCTTCCTCATTAATTGTCCGCAACAGCTTTTTATTCCATAGTTAAAGTTTCTTCTTAACTATTTATATCATAGATCCATTTGATACTAATTATTTGATACTTTTCCCAACCTGCCTCTTCATGTTTATGAAATTACATGTGCTTAACCTTTACATGCTAGTCATAACCTTATAGGTTCTATATGAATTTTATATTCCCCCTTCTCTATTTATAAGGATATTTTGCATCACGAGAGATTACTCCACTTTTAATCCTATACATTTATATATCATATAAGACCTATATGTATACATACTCATTTAAAAATATTGGTATAATTTAAAATCCCTTTAACGAAATTTTCGTGCTATCTTAGGGAAAACCTTAATTACTATCTTATCATGATGCTTTATAATACATTCATATGGACTTGTTTCTTATTACCCATGACTCCCACTAACATATTTTGTTACCCTTCAGCAGATGAACGTGAACAATTAATAAGAATTTCTTTGGCAATCCTTTATAGTTCTATTTATGACTACGAGGACTTACCCTTCCAACGTGGCTCATAGAGTTATTAACTGTCAGTCACAACTTTGAATAAAAGATATGATATTGATTTTTTTTCAGTTTTCGAGTGGTCCTACTCATTAATGCGATGATCAGTCTTTATGGTGAATTAGGAATTCGAGGTATGATATTTTCTTCCATTAAAGGTGATTACAGTTGTCGTAGGACTGTTGACACAGAATAACTGTACCGTAGATAACATTGGGATCTTCTTATATTAAATTTCATGTACTGAATCACATGACCTTGGATGAAACACTTTTGGGTCATGGGAAAATCATCCTACTCTCGATTTTCGACACTTGGACGATCACGATTTAACCTAAGTTAGGGTTTGATGGTCCTATAAAGACTTACGATTTGGACTGTGATTCATTTTCATTTTTTCATTTTGGTTGTGAACGTCTTCCACCCTACGTGATGTCTCCTTTCGGTTAACAGTCCTACTTTCTTCTATTCATATGGGCCATGAAGAAAAGAGCAGCACCACTGGTCTGAAGAGGAATGTTGCGTCAACACACCAAAGCTACCTATGTCGATATTCAGTTCAGATGTCTTTAGCGCTATGGTCGTTTCCTATTCTTGCTTTCATGGTTATTTAGTTTTTAACCACTCTGTATAAAAATTTATTTCTTTTAGTTTATCTCCTAATGAATTTCTCTATGCATATTCCTAGAACGAAATGGTTAACCTCATTCGTTTCTGGAGCGATAGTATTGTAAGTATACTCACTTCATTATGGAGTTCGGGTTTTTTAACTTATTCACCGTTAATTTATGTGGTTTCCTTTGCTCCCTATTACGCTCTTTTTTGGAAGAGAAGGGACTGTGACCATGCCATAATAGCTATGGTAAGAGAATAACATTATTTTGATATTACTGTCTCTCTGCACTATTTTATTTTCCTGACTGTAGTTACTCTATGGGGTCACATATCTTCCATTAGTCTATTTCGTTTTTGTTTAAATATATAGAATTTGAGGAATATAGGATTTAGGAACTCCTAGGAGACAATCCTTATCTGGGTTAGATTATAGGATGGAAATGTAGTTTTCCCTTCTAGTTTATTTCATTGTTTAATAATATTATTATTGCTATGAAATTTCCGTCCACCGATACATTCTTACAGCGTTTGTTGAAAACGAAGGGGAAGACCAGATAGCCTCCTACTTCTCCTCGGTGTTTATTGCAATGATCAGCTATACCTCCAGTAAGTCCATCCTTCCTTTGATACCATTACACAGTTGAATTTTATTACAAGAATTAGTTTATCGTATTTATTCGACGATGAAAGTTTCGGAAGAGTTTCCTCAAACTGGTTAAATAAATTAATTTTTTAATTTCATGGACTCACTGGAAATATCCTTTTCTAGGTTTTATTGGGAGAGAATTTCATTCTTTCCTCCATAGAAATTCTCACTGTCTAATATCGTCTAAATTATTCGAATTTAGACTCTCTTATATGTTCTCTTTACATAATGATATCTTTTGTTGTTTGGACTGAATGATTTAAAAGTTTAGTCAGTCTCCTGCATATGTATGTTACATGTTCTAGTCTATTGTATATGCATACAAGGTTAATTCTCATACGCTAAGACATTGTCACACTAGTTCTTGCTTATAATTTTTAAATCAATCTGTACAGTTTGAAATTATCGGAACTAACAGTGTCTTACTTTTATGCCTATAGGCAATTTTATTATTGTTGTACTTAAGGTAATTATTCCATTCCTTTTTCCTTTACACCATCATTATTTTATTTTCATTTGTCTCTACTCGTCCAAATCCGAACCTAACTTTGACTCGGTCTCATTGCAGGTATGGCGACATGTTATCTAATTTTGGATTGATATACATCCATGATTTTTCTATTAATTTCATAATACGGGAACTATTTTAATACAGGTTGGCTAGATGCCTATTGGTATTTCTCATATGCACTTTGCATAAAATTGTCGAGAGACATTACAATTTTCATTTAATGGGGCAGAGTTCCTTCTGTATAACTTTTATTATAGGAATATCTTGTTTAAACTGTACATATTCTGTGAACTGAAAACATCTCTAAGGATCTAACGATATGGAATTATCACATATAAAAGTTTGATTATTTATTTTATAAACTCTTTCTTTTCCATTGAAATATTATTATAAGTCCAATTTAGTATTTTCATTTTAGATAAACTTTCACTTTTAGTTCTAAGGTAGTAATACATCCTGAAAATTTCTTGGTTCATAGCTTATCCTTCTCAACTAAACTACAACATAGCCTTTTATTTTACTACACTTTATATTCTTTTATCAGACATGCATATTTATTTCTGATTAAACTTTATTTCAGAATGAAATGTATAGTTAGAAAGCATAATACTAGAGCAGATTTATTAATGAAATATCAGTTTTCTGTGAGGTACCTAACCTCATATCTAAACCTAATACTGGGTTTAGACATTCTGAGAGTTGGTCCTCTATAGAGTTATTTCTGTACAACAACACAAGATAGACTATTTTCATTATAGTCAATTTTTTTCAATGTACATACCTTCCCAATTTTGATCTTAATTCCACAACATAGACATATATCGATATTTAGAATTTAATACAAATCTATACTACTTTAATTTCTCAGCAAACCCATAATAGAACTAAAGTATAATTTAAAATTGAAATTAAGTGGTGCATACCACTTAAGGTAGACTAGGTTCCACCCAACCTTAGAGCTCTTTCTCCACATCTCACCCTCGAGCAGAGATCGCTTTCTCTAGCAATAGACACCCCCTTGTCTATCCTGAATCTTATTTAATCTTGCTTTCCCCTAAGTCTGTTTCACTTAACTGCGTCCAGTTAAATCAGGATGTTGCTTTCGAGTGTGCCTAGGATTTCCTTTTGTTTCTTCCACAAAAGTACTTTAAATCTATCTTTTCCTCTTTCTAGCTTTATTACACCTCTTCCCAATAATTTCCTCTTTACTCGGGTAGTTTTTTTTTTAAATATTTTTATCTCTAATATAATTTTAGTATTTAATTTATTTCCTCCAAGGATTTTTGGGGAATTGGGAAATTCTTGTAAACCTTATCCATCCTCGTGGATTTGGTTTCCATATCTCTAATCATAATCTAGTCTTTTCACATTAATTTCCATTTTATTTTATTAACTTGAAATAATAAAATAGATCCACACAATTGTTTTCCATTGGGGTCCACTGTACCCTTTTTGACTTGTTCAAATGTCTAATAAAAGCATAGAAAACTGGGGACATTAAGTATTCCCCCTCTAAAAACAAAACACTTAAAATTAAATTTTTAAACAGTGATGGGTATTTGTCCTTCATATCCTCTTCTCTCTCCCAAGTAGCCTCCTCGGGTGCAAAGTGCCTCCACTACACTTTCACCTTTCTACTGTCCTGTTTCAGAGCTTAATTTCTTCGCGTGCCAAGATTTGAAGTGGCTCTGGAAGGAGTTCCCCTTCTGGTTCGACCACTATCACATTCCAATCAATAACATTAGTAGGATCATGCACATATTTTTCTAATAATGAAACATGAAAAACATCATGAACCTTATTGTCACTAGGTAAAGCCTACTTGTATGCAACTGGTCCAACTCTTTCTAGTACTTCAAAAGGTCCATAGTAGCGTGGGGCTAGTTTTTCACAACTATCGGTGTGCAAAGTTCTCTTCTTAGGCTTAATCCTTAGGTAAACATGATTACCCACATTGAATTCATTGTGAATTCTCTTTTTATCTGCATAACTTTTCTGCCTGTCTTATGTTGTTTTGATATTTTGCTGAAGTTCTTTCCATTTCTTGCAAATCATCAGGTCCAAGTATTAACTTATCCTCTGGTTGACTCCAACTTAGAGGATTATGGCACTTTATGCCATAGAGTGCTTCAAAAGGACTCATCTTGTTTGAAGCTTGGTAGATATTGTTGTAGGAAAACTCTGCTAAATGTAGAAAGTCCTCCCACTTTCTTGGTTTGTCCATAACATACATTCTCAACATATCTTCTAAAATCTGGTTTGTTCTTTCAGTTTTGCCATCATTTTGGGGATGGTATGCAGTACTAAAGTTCAATTTGGTACCCATCCCCCAAAACAAACTCCTCCAATACGCTGCAGTAAATTTTGCATCCCTGTCTGATATGATCATCTTAGGAATACCATGCAATTTGAAAATCTCTTTCATAAATACATTAGCTACTTGATCTGTACCAAAGGTATATTATAAACACTGTTACCGATGAAATAGGTAACCTGACCTCAAAACGGGAACTCTAGCCCAAAAAGACTCAAAAAACATGAAAAAACACCCCAAAAACAAAAAAGGTGTATTCCAGAACGCACTTGGTTTTTTTTTAAGGTCAAATTTCAACATTTATAAAATTATGCTAAAAAACTTGTTTCTTGAAAAAAGGATTGAAAAAACACCCTCAAAACAAAACCAGTTGATGTTGGAATAACAAAAAAAAAAAAGTGTCATATTTTTGACATTTTTAAAAATAGAAATAACATTTTTTAATTTTTAAAATTAAAACATTAAAAAAAACCTAAATTAAGAAAAAAATAAATTTAAAAAATAAAAAACATTTAAAAACAAAATTTAAAAATATATAAGAATAAAAAATAAAAATAAAAACAAAATAAAAATTTTAATTCAAACATTAAAAAAAACGATAAATTTAAGAAAAAAAAAATTAAAGATTAAAATTTCAAAATATATAGAAAAAAAAAAATTAAATTAAAAAAAAAAAAAGTTAAAAAAAAGAAAGAAATTATAAAAAAATAAAATATAGAAATTAAATTTAAAAAAGAAAAAGAAAATGTTTATTAAATTAATAATAATAATAATAATAATAATAATTTTAAAATAAAAAATTAAATTTAAAGGAATATATTAAAAAAAAAAAAAAAAAAATTATTTAAATTAAAAGTAAAAAAAGAAAAATTAATTATAAATGAAAAATGAAAAATAAAATACAATAAAAATATTAAATTTAAAAATATATATTAAAAAAACAAATAAATTTTAAAAAATAAATTAAATTTAAATTATAAAAAAATATATATATATATATATATATATATATATATATATATATATATATATATATATATGAACTTAAATTAAAAATATATATAATAGATTTTATTAAATTAAAAAAAATGTTACTATTAAATAACAAATTAAATTTAAAAAAGAAAAATATTAAATTTTAATAAATAAATCAATAAACAAATAAATTTTGAAATAAAAAATAAATTTTAAATATAAAGAAAAAAAAAACCATTGTTAAAATAAAAAGTTAAAGAACATTAAAAATCAATTAAAAATGAAAAATTGAAAAATATAAATTAAAAAAATATATATTAAATAAAAAATAAAATAAAAAACAAATTAATTTGAAAATATAAAGTTTAATTAAAAAAAAAAAAATCTAATTTTAAATACACAATTTTAATTGAAATAAAAAAAAATATAAAAACTTTATGTAATTAAAAAAATAATATTAAAAAAAAAAAAAAAAAAAATATTAAATTCAAATAAATTATAAAAAAAATACAAAATTTATTATATTTTAAAAAATTAAATGAAAAAAACTAAACATAAAATTTAATAATTAAAAAAAAATATGAAAAAATTAAAAAAAAATCAATTAAATAAAAATAAAATACAAAATTTAATAAAAGTTATTAACAAAATTTAGAAAAAAAAAATATATATATATATATATATATATATATATATATTAAACCAAATTAAATTTCAAATATAAAAATTAAATTAAAAAAATAATAATAATAAATTTTTTGATTTAAAAAAAAACAATCAAATTAAAAAAAATAAAAAAAAAGAATTTTTTGATTGTGGTGGCGCCACCCTGCCGGCCTCCGCCCGGGTGGCGAGGCGGAGGCGAACCATTGGGCGGGCGGGAGGTGCCGAATGCGTCCTCGCACCAACGGTAGCCTACGTAGCCACTGAGCGGAAAACTTGGCTCAGAATAAGCCCTCCCCGTGCTTAGGCGGGAGGTCGATTTCGGGAATCGTCCTCCCCTCTCGTGGCGGGAGGCCGATTCCGGGAATCGCCCTTCCGCGGTGGGAGGCCAATTTGGCGATTCCCGGAATCGGCCTCCCGCCCAGGTGGCGACGTAGGCTGGCCGTTGGGCGAGCGGGGAGGCTGCATGTCGTGGCGGGAGGCCGATTCTGGGAAACACCCTTCCGCGGTGGGAGGCCAATTTGGCGATTCCCGGAATCGGCCTCCCGCCCAGGTGGCGACGGAGGCTGGCCGTTGGGCGCGCGAGGCTGTACGACCTCCCCTTGCATGTGGTGGCCTTTAAAGCAGGGGGGGGGCCGATTAGCGGCACCACCACGATCAAAATATTTTTTTTATTTTTTTTATTTTTTTTTAATTTTTAATATATTTTTTTACTTTGATTTTTTTTAAGTTCAAAAAAATTAATTTTTTTATTTTTTATCTTTTTTTAATTCAAATTTTTTATTTTAAATTTAATTTGTTTTAATTTGTTTTTTTTTTTTTTTCTAAATTTAATATTTTAGATTAATTATTTTTTTAAATTTAAAATTTATTTGTTAAATTTATTAAATTTTAATTTAATTTTAATTTTTTTTTATCTTTTAACTTTATTCAGTTTTTCATTTTTAAAATTTATAAATTGTTTCATTAAAAAAAAATAGTAAATTTATGGATATTTGTCTTTTAATTATTTGCGCGTGGTTTTTTTCATTTTTTTTGTTTTTTTAATGATAATATTTTTTTAATTTTAATTCTTTAATTTTATTTTTCTTTTCAATTTTTTATTTATTATTATTATTATTATTTTTTGGTTAATTTTAAAATTTGTATTTTTTTCTCTTATTATTATTATTTTTTTAATTTAAATTTTTAAATTTAATTTTTTCTTTTTTGTATTTTTTTTTTTTTTAATCTAAATTTTAATTTTATAATTTAAATTATTTTTAAATTTTCTATTTAAATTTTTTTTATTAATTATATGGTTTTTTTAATAACTTAGAAAAAATGTTTTTGGACGTTTTTTTTTAAATTTTTTTGGTTAATTTTTGTTTTTATTCTTTAAATTATGTGTTTTTTTTTCAAATTTTGTCATTTCTTTTGATACAATTTTCGAATATTTTTGTTTTTTTAATTTATTTTTGTTTAAATTTTTTACTTTTACGAGTTAATTTTGTTTTTTTTTAACATTTTTATTTGTTTTTTTTTATTGTTTATATATATATTTTTTAATCTAAGTTTTGTGTTTTATTACCAACATGAAAATCACCACTCTAAAAAAAAAAGGTTGATGCTGCATCAATACATTTCAAAATTAGCATGAAAATCACCACTCTAAAAAAAAAAGTTGATGCTGCATCAATACGTTTCAAAATTAGCATGAAAATCACTAACATTTTAAAACAAATATTCATACTTCATAAATAAAAATATTAGAGTGCCAAAAATGTGCAAAAAAAAGAGAGGGTGATTCTGCATCACCAATTTTCAAAATCGTGTGCTTTTTATGCCACCAAAAAAAAGTAGGTAACAGTGCGGTTACCTATTTCATTGGTAACAGTGTTTATACGGGTATAAAGTGTGCAACTTTAGTGAAAGTATCAACTACTACCATGATAGAGTCATGTTGGTATTTAGTCCTTCGTAAAACAGTAATAAAATCCATGGAAACAGTCTCCCACTTCCATTCTGGGATGGGTAAAGGATTCAGCAATCCAGCTGGATGCTGATGTTCAATGTTCACCTGTTGACATTCTAAACATCTATCAAAGTAATTTTCCACATCTTTTTTCATACAAGGCTAGAACAGGTTCTTTCTTGAAGCTTAAATTAATGTCTGGTATCCGGGATGTTCGACACAGGGTCTCTTATGGTACTCATCCATAGTTTCTCTTTTTAATGAGTCCACATTAGAAATGTATAATCTATATTTGTAACAAACCAATCCCCTCTGGTTTTGTGTATACCGCTTCATCTCTTTTTTCAGAATTTGTTCCCAATGTTTTTCATAGTTTTGGTCTTGTCTCATCACTTCTTGTATCAATCATTCAATATCAAAGGTGTCACTACTTCCAACATTACTCACACTTTGCCAAGAATTTCTGCTTAATGCATCTGCAATCTTGTTTTCCTTCCCCTTAATGTGTTTTATCTCCACGTCAAACTCACTAAGGAAGGACAAACATCTAGCTTGTCTAGCATTTAAATCAGGTTGTGTGAAGGAATACTTTAAATTGATGTGATATGTCATCAATATAAAATTTTTCCCTAAAAGGTAATGTCTCCACATCTTCAAAGCATGTATTACAGTAGCTAGTTCTAAATCATAAATAGTATAATTCTGTTTATGTTTCTTGAGTTTCCTTGATTCATAGGCTATGACTGAGTTTTCTTGTAGTATCACTCATCCTAGTCCCTCTCCACAAGCATATGTTCATACTACAAATTCCTGATTTGGATCAACAATATTTAAAATAGGTGTTTTTGTAAGTTTAACTTTTAACTGATCAAAGCTATTTTGAGATTTTTCAGTCCACTCAAACTTAACTCCTTTTCTCTGTAGAGATGTAATAGGGTATGCCAAAGCTCAAAATCTCTCAACAAACCTCTTATAATATCTTGAAATTCCCATGAAGGATCTTACAGAGGAAACATCTGTAGGTACAAGCTAGTCCATTATAGCTTGTATTTTATATGGGTCCACAGCTAATCCTTTCTCTGAAATTATATGACCCAAGTATTTAATTTTGTCTTTGAAAAATTCACATTTCATAAACTTAGCATATAACTTATTTTCGCTGAGTGTTTGTAAAAAAATTCTAAGATGTTCTTTATGGTCAGCTTCATTCTTAGAATAAATCAGAATGTCATCAATAAATATTAGTACAAATTTGTCCAAGTACTTATTCAAGACATTGTTCATTAAGCACATAAAAGTAGCAGGTGAATTAGTCAACCCAAAAGGTAGGACCACAAAATCATAGTGTCCATACCTGGTTATGAATGCAGTTTTTCTTATGTCTTCCTCTTTAATTCTCAGTTGATGGTAGCCTGTTCTTAGATAAATTTTTGAAAAGACTGTGGCTCCTCTAACTTGGTCAAAGAGATCATCTATCCTAGGTAGAGGATATTTATTCTTGATTGTCAGTTTATTCAATTGACGATAATCTATACATATTTTGAATGTACCATCTTTATTTTTGACAAAGAGTACCAGTGCTCCCCATGGGGATACACTTGGTGTTATGTAACCTCTATCTAGCAACTCTTGTAGTTGCATCTTCAACTCCATCAATTATGGGGTACTCATTCTGTATGAAGCTCTAGAAAATGGTGTTGCTTCTAGCACTAAGTCAATTGAGATGTCAATTTCTCTCTTAGGGGGCAGATGAGGAATTTAATATGGAAACACATCCTTGAACTCTCTGATAACTGGTAGTTTTTCTAAAATATTATCTTCAGGTTGCTGTCCCAATTCTTCTACATGCACAAAATACACTTGGCAACCTTTTCTTGCAGTTATTTTCAATTGAAGTGCTGAAATTTGTCTCACAGATATGGGCTTGGGTTTGCGTTTCACTATTACAGGTTTTCCCTCACCATTTATGCAGTGTATTGTTTTGTCTAAACAATTCAATATGGCTTTCTGTTTTTCTAATCAATCCATTTCTACTAATACATCATAGGACCCTAAAGGTAGAATATTCAAATTCAGTTTAGTTTTGTACCCATTCAGATTTATAACTATCTGGGGTAGTTTATGAGTCACTTTGTTTTTTGTCCCAGTAGCTAATTGAACTAACCATGACTGCTAAAATTTCTTTGATTTTAACTTGCATCTTTCTACCATTTGAGGACTTATATAACTTAAATATGCACCTGGATCTATTAAAACTGAAATAGGTTATTCAATAATCATACCTTCGGTTTCGACCATAGTGGATTGGTGTTGAGCTTGATGATCTTCCAGAGCAACACTAATTTTGGGGATGTTCCTTACCACATCATTTACAGTACTTGCCTCTCTCAGTACTTGTAGTTCTGAATATTTCTGTGGAAAGTCTCTCAGTAAATGAGGTTCTTCACAACCCCAGCACTTTAGAGGTTCCCTCATCTTAACAAATCCTTCTCTCTTATTCTTCCCATGAATATGTTTGGACCCTATTTGTGATTGGGCTGGGTAATTTTCTCCAGTTTTGGTGAACTTCTTCCTTTGGTGATTTTTCCCAAAGTTCTTTAAGTATGTTGGTTTTGTTCTTTTCCAACTAGAGTCACCCTTTTCTTTATTCAGTCAATTCTTTGTCTGTTCATTTCTTCCTTTGAACTGCTGGTAACATAGTCTCACTTTGCTCACCACTTCATCCATGGTCTTGGGATTATCAAATTCTATCTTATCCTTGTCTATAGTAGGTAGGCAGTTTAAAAAGCATCGTACCTTTGCCTTCTCTTCCCTTATATAAGGTACATAGCGAAGCGAGTTGGTGAATTTGGTTACAAATTCATTAATGGTAAGTTGTCCCAACCTAAGTTCATGAAACTCTTTTGATTTATCATCATAATAGCATTCATTCATATACTATGTTTGAATCTGAATTGGAAATTCTCTCAAGTGACAGATTTTTCATCTATGACATGAACCATCTTGGTTTCTTCCCACCACAAGATAGCTTTTCCTTGTAGTTTATATATAGCCAGCATGGATCTAAAGTTACTTTCATATTCGTAAACTTGAAAGTACTTTATCATGTTTAGAAGCCAAGCTTCTGCATATTCCTCCGTCTCTCCATCATAGGAGGGAGGTTTGAATTTTTGGAATTTACTCTGTAATTCCTTATTCATTCTAGACTTTTTTCTAGAGGCATCATCTTCCTCAGACTCTTCTGAGTGATTTACAGTTCCCTTTATCTTTTTTCCCGAACCTTCACCTTCGTGACTTTTCTGGGAGGTCAATTATATTATTAACCTATCTTTCTCTTCACTGGATAAAGATAGCCTTTCATTGTGGTTTTTCTGCTGCATCATTTCTCTTTGCATTCAATGCAGCATAGCCATTAATGGAGCATTTGGATATGCTGGATTTTATCCACCACGAAGATTCACATACAGCTCATCCCCTTCACTCATGGTTTTGATCTGTATGCTTCAGCACTGTTTCACTGTACATAAAATTAAACATTAGCGAAAAATAAATTTAATAACAATTCACTGTTGCATAACTTTTTTTCCTTGGTGTGAGCACACATTATGGCCCAATGTTTTAACATGGGCTTTGATACCATTTGTAACATCTCCCTTTTTATTTTTTATTTTGTTTTTAAATATAATGCTAATACTTCTTTCCATATGTGGTTAGATTTATGTTTGTCATATTGTGACGTTACATCTACCATAAAAGTTATTGTGTTTTGCAATTACATTTCCTTAAAATAATTTCATGCTTTTAAGAACTAACACTCATTTTATAAGACCTCTCTTAAAATCCTCAGGTGGGAGACTCTTCCTCATTAATACTCCACAATAGCTTTTTCTTCCACAGTTAAAATTTCTTCTTAACTATTTACATCATAGATCCATTTGATACTAATTATTTGATACTTTTCCCAACATGCCTCTCCCTGTTTATGAAATTACATGTGCCTTACCTTTACAAGCTAGTCATAACCTTATAGGTTCTATATGAATTTTATATTCCCCCTTCTCTATTTATAAGGATATTTTGCATCCCCAGAGATTACTCCACTTTTAATCCTATATAAGGATATTTTTCATCCCTAGAGATTACTCCATTTTTAATCCTATACATTTCTTTATCATATAGGACCTATATGTATACATACTCGTTTAAAAATATTGGTATAATTTAAAATCCATTTAACGAATTTTTCGTTCTATCTTAGGAAAAACCCTTAATTACCATCTTATCATGATGCTTTATAATACATTCATATGGAATCTGTTATCACTTAAAAAAATTCAAAACATCATTATGACAAGATTACTTATGGTCATGGGTCCAAATAGTGTCTTAGGAGTCATTTCTTGAGTTTGACCAAGGGAAATATTACATTTTTTAAGTTTGAGCCTACCCTATTGTTTAAATAAACTCATTTTTAAGGTCTTTCATGTCAAGTCTTTCCTCATTTTAGGATTCATTTCATTTCCCAAAGTTTTTGCATCAAAACTGCCCAATTAGCCAAGAAACCATAGTTTCATAGCGCCACTCGTTGAAAAAAGTCATTTTGCGCTACGAAAGTGCTGATAGTTTCGTAGCGCAATAGCAAAAATTACACTACAGGCGCTACGAAAGCACGATTTTTTAACTGTCTTGTTAGTTGAGTTGTCAAATGTCAGAAACCGTTGGGAAAGGGTAGGATAGTGGCATGTTGAGTCATGTAAGTATGGAATCAAAGTACACACCCACATTTGCAGTCATCATGGTTGGTTTAGGTATGAGTGAGTCATCATTTTTAGTTATGAAAGGACATTTGAAATTCAAATTCTTTCCTAATTAGTCACCCTCATTCCTTTTTCCTTTCATTCCTAATGTTTGAGCTCTGAGTGTCAAGCAAAACCTGTGGCTGGTTCTTACAAAGGTTTCTTATATCCATTTCAAGCGAGGCTGTTGTTACATTTATTCAGGCGAAGCTGATACATCCATATCAAGCGAGGCTGAAATATTTTTTCAAGCGAGGTTGAGAGTTTCTCTGAAGAATATGGCAAGGGAAAGAAAAATACAAAGAGGAGGACAGTGCTTAAGGCATGAACCTAAATATATGAAGGCAATAACTGAAGACCCAGCAGTGATGGAAGCATTCAGAAGAGCCGGTTGCCTACGATTTTTTGAGAATTTGCAAGGCTGTCACACACAGGTATCCAAGGAATTTTCTATGAATTTCAATGGAACAACCACTAAATTTGGGATTCTAAGTGTGTCTGTCACACTAGAGGTCATTGCTGCCGTTACAGAGATACCAAGAGGTCAAGAAAACTGGTTCAAAGGGTTAAAATTTGATATGGAGCAGTGTAAAGAGTTCATGAAGCCTGAGGACACTGACATGGATCTTAACAATGTTATCCCTAGAAGTTGCATCAAAGATAATTACTCAAAACCGCTGCTCAACACTCAGAAATATTTTACCTGTGAAGGCAGATACCACAAGGTTTATTCATATCATTTCAAATTGCTTCTACACTTCACTGGTAATATTTCACTTGATTTACCTTTTTACCTACATAGAAGTCTTGAAAAGATGGCTGATAAGGTGCAAGTAAAGTCTGAGGGGTGTGAAACATCATTATTTCATCACGTCTTAATGAAATTATTAATTTTAGATGAACTTCAGAAGATAGGCAGAGATTGGTCATCATTCTTGTTTATAAATGGTTTTGAGTTGGAAACCCTAACTCCTGCAAGAAACCCTAAAGTTAAAGGAGTTCCATCATCACCAGCAACATAACCAAGTCAACCTAGGGTTGCAAAACTAAAAGAACCTGCAAGACTAAAGCCAAGAAAGAAAACTGAGAAAAGGGCAGAGAAAATGAAAATGCTTGATACACTGTAATGTCTCCTCTTAACCACTTCAATTTTTATTTTATTCCCTTGGCATAATAGAATTCTGTGCTTCTAATTGTCACTAACATTTAAATATAACATTTAATTGCAACAATTATGCCATTCCATGGGATCTAGTTTCCTATGTTTTTTATATGCGTACCTTGGATCATTATTTTAACCTTGATTTATTCCTTCAGTAAGGTTTGTGGTGACTTATGTTGTACACATATATCAAGATATCAATTGTGCATACCTATGGTGGATATATTTGTATCTGTCCATAGAATTATATTCATATATGTCAATTTTATCCATATTTCTTTATAGAGCTCACCACGTCTATGTTTTGGACTTCCTATTCTTATTGTTGCATCGTGACTATGCTCCGCACTTATTGTTAAATGCTTGTACCATTTCCCTAAGATGGAAAGCTATGGTTGGACATCGAATTTATCCAACATTCTTAATGACTTAATTCGGTTTATGGCATTTCTCAGTTGTCGTTCATCTGCGTTCAATTCTGCTTTGTGGTCATGGTTTGATGGGATACTTTCCCGTACCTTTGTCACCATAGGGATCTCGTATAATTTCCATTATGACCAAATTTTTTATGGGCGTAGACGACATTGAAGTCGTCGTACTTATTTGCTACTTTGGCAAGTTGGAATTAATGTGGTGAGGATTGGATAGCTCGTCGTGCTTTCCACGTCGATTTAGATTTGTGGCCTTCTGAGGATTTAAAGCCTGAAATGTGATCCTTCCTCCTGATTTGTTCATGTCTAAACGCCAACATTGCACCCTTACATTTTTATATTTGTAACACATATGAGTTCATTAATCCCGCCAGTCCTGGAATACGATTAGAAGTACCATGAAATCGATTTCAATTAATTTTTCATTTATAACTTAGACGACTGTGCAAGGGTTCTCAATTTTTCCCAATTCGATCCTTGGCATCCCATGGATCTGAAGACAAGTGGACGGTGTGGATGCTTCATATCAGATAGGGTTTTATTCGTTGGGTTTAACGAATCGTGTTAACTTCTGGAGTTACAATTGGAAGTGTTCTTTGGCTCTTCGTTTCTCTTGATCGACTTCTGGTGTTTATACTCTGCTCAATTGGGGAAAACGCAACGTGAAGCTCTCTCCCGCTTCTGAGCGTCACCATTTTTTTTTCCAGTTTCATCGCCATTTAGGTATATGAATTCCATCGTTCGGTTTGTTTGATTTCCTCATTCTTTAATTTTTAAAATATAACCATCTCAGCCACCCAAAATTCAACCTCTGGTTGATTATCGTTCTGCTATTTTGGCTTGGTGTTTATTCTATCAGTTCCAGTTAAGTTCGGCGCTAACATTGACCCTTGCTGGGTAGGAATTTCTTCTTCTCGTGTTTTCCGTAACCGTGTTGGTTTCGTTCGCCGAGTTTTCTCTGGTTCTCCGCAAGAAGTCACTACACAGGTACGCCATCGATTTGTTGGAAGTAATTTATCCTGGGTTTGTTTTGTTCTGGCGAGCGTTTTCACCATACTCCTTTTTCCTTTCTACAGGTTGTATTTGGTAGCAGAGCCCTCAACTCTCAGAGGTAACCCTTATTTTATTATGCTCAGTTCCCACGTCCTATATTATGAATTTTTCCTCAATTTGTCTGGTTATAACGATATCTCATGTCGCCCTAAATTTTTTTTGCAGGTAGGTTCGAATCTTGTCGAGGGTTTTCCTCAATGGTATTTGATGGATTTAAAATTTACTCAGCTTAACGTTGTTATACCTTTGGATTTCAGGTCAGTATCAACGCGTCCTCAGTCAGAGTCGTGACCTAGCTTGCTCGTTGTTGTTATACGAAATTTATCTAGACACTTCAAGTTTTTTTTTTTGTATTGTCAACAAAACGTTTCTACTGTAATAAGGATTTATGCTTGAAACTGGGACTGTTAACAATTTTATGAAATTCCCGAATTAATTAACTTTGTAATATTATCATGAACTCACGACAGCCTTATTTCGCAAGTGGTTTCAGAGTTGAGTATATATATATTTTCGACTGTCTGTCTCTGTTATTAGTGACAGATCATTAGTATTTTCTAATAGGTTCCAGATTTCTATCTTTATGCTAATACTCAGGTGAAATGTTTTTCCCTTCAGAATTTTTATTCGTAAATTTTATAAGTTGGCCAGTCTTAATTTTTCCTTCTGTAGTTATCTATGGCTAGTGAGCCATTTCAGAATACAGATGTACATGGTTCAGTCTATATTCTCATGTTCAGTGCATAACAATAACATCTCATAAGCTATTTGGTCAATTAGATAGATCGATAATATCAACTGCCTTGTTAAGAATTTAATTCCTGAATCCTTCAGGATTTTCATGGTTATGTGACACAGTTGAGTTTTCTTTCCTATCAAATAATTGTTCCATAATTGTGGCATGGTTTCAAATAGGTTCCATCTGGTTTCGTTTCTCCTAACAAGAGTAGAAAGGTTCTGTCATAATCATCATCTTATTTTTCTGGGTCTCTTTATGCTTTTACTATTGCAACTAAATGTTCCTCTTATACTCATGCTTCAATAATTTCTACCAATTCTTTATATAAATTTTAATTAACTGCTAATCAACCCAGTTGATGTAATAGTTCTTATCACTCAGCTTTCTTTCATTTATTAGTCTCAACTACATATAAGAGATCGTTTCATTATACTGAATATTTGTTGGCAGCCTCATGCTAATTATGGTGGGTACTTGCATTTTTCCATTATAGCTTCAACTGTGTTAACTCCTATACAGACTACTCTCATGGTTATTTTCCCTTATTAACTGATATTTACTTCATGCTGTTATAGAAATAGATTGATACATGTAGGAATTAATTTCTATCGTGCTTCTGTCTGTGTATAGATGGTGGATTTGCTCTAGGACACCATGTATTTTCACCCATTTACTATACAACTCAGATTACAGTTCATATATTTCTACTTTAAATAATTGTACAGGAATCTCATACTGCTTTCTCATAGGTATACATATCAAATCATTCTATTAAATCAGAAGCAGATTAAAGTTAAATCCCTAATTTATCTATAGAGGAATATGTATCCTCAGATTTAAACCAACCCTGGTTTAGAGATTCTGCTAGATTCTCCTCTACAAATTTCTATTTCTACAACTATACAGAATTAAGAGGGTAAATTCCTTCTATTTAATTCTTTCAAATGGAGGAACTAACGAATCTAACATCCAAATCAGACAATTATGTATAACCAATTTATACAACATTAAGTAATAGACCCCATGCAACTTAGAGACATACCACTGTTGAGATTGACCAACCTCCCAACCTTAGAGTTCTTTTGTCTCCCAGAACTCACCCCCGAGCTAAGACCGTCTCCTAGAACAGACCAACCTCTAATCTGTTCAGGACTAGCTTATTTAAGCTTTTTCTCCCCAAAGCCTGTTTCTAATTCTGCGTCCAGAATATCAGGATGCTTTTCTTCCTGTTTGCCTAGGCTTCCCATTTTAGGGACTGTTAAAGCTGCTTTCTTCTTTTCCCAGCTTTTTACCTCTTCTCAACTACTCTCCACATCATTGGGGAAACTATATTTTCTTCAAAATCTAATTTGGAAATAGATTCTTTCAAGGATTTTTGAAAGATTTTTGGGGAATTATTTGCCTCTATCCATCCTCATGGATTTAGCAAGTGATCTCACAATTCTCATTTGGTCAATCTGCATAGCATTATTTTATTTAATTTTCATAATGAAATATCTAATTACATCCACAACATATACTTATCCATTTGAGGTCCACTCCCCTTAGGATTAAAGTTCAATTGTCTAGCTTTGAAAGAAAAACATAAACTAGGGCTGTTACATATTCCCCCTCTGAAAGCAAACATCGTCCTCGGTGTTAATATATAACTACTAGAGTTCATCTTTTCCTCAAACAAAAATGGATATTTTCCATCATTTCAGCTTCTCTTTCCCAAGTAGCTTCTTCAGCAGTAAAGTGCTTCCACTGCACCTTTACTCTCGCTACCGTCCGATTCCTCAATTCAATTTCTTCCCGCTCCAATATTTGAAGCGGTTCTGGAAGGAACTCCCCTTCTGGTTCCACCTATATCACATTCCGATCAACAATGTGAGAAGCATCATGTACATATATTTTTAATAATGAAACATGAAACACATCATGAACTCTAATATGGGGCGGTAAGGCCAGCTTGTAAGCCACTGGTCCCACCCTTTCTAACACTTCAAAAGGACCACAATATCTAGGGGCCAGTTTTGCACAACTTCCAGCATAAAGTGTGCTCTTTTTGGGTTTGATACGCAAATACACATGTTCCCCCACTTTAAATTCTCGATGTACTCTCTTATTATCAGCATGGTTTTTCTGGCGATCTTGTGTTGTCTTGATGTTTCTTTGTATTTGTTTAACAATTATTTCCATCTCATGTAAAGCATCTGGTCCCAACATTAGCTTATCCTCAGGTTGGCTCCAGCTCAAAGGAGTACGACATTTCCTTCCATAGAGTGCCTCAAATGGACTCATTTTAATGGAGGATTGATAGCTGTTATTATAGGCAAATTCAGCTAAATGCAAGTAGTCTTCCCACTTTGATGGTCTATCCATCACATACATTCTCAGCATATCCTCCAAAATCTGATTAGTTCTCTCTGTCTGACCGTCGGTCTGAGGGTGATATGCAGTGCTAAAATTCAGCTTAGTGCCCATACCTCCAAATAGACCTTTCCAAAAGGCTGCTATGAACTTAGCATCTCTATCTGAAACAATCATCTTTGGGACCCCATGTAATCTTACTATCTCTTTTATAAACACATCTGCTACTTGGGCTGTCCTGAAAGTAGATTTCACCGGTATGAAGTGTGCAGCTTTTGTTAAAGTGTCTACTACTACCATCACTGAATCGTGTTGGTATTTAGTTTTGGGTAATCCTGTTATGAAATCTATAAAAACGGTATCCCATTTCCATTCTGCAATCGGCAAAGGATTTAGAAGACCAGCAGGGTGCTGATGTTCGACTTTAACTAGTTGACACTCCATGCATCTAGCTAAATATTCTGCTACATCTCTTTTCATTCCTGGCCAAAAAAACTTCTTTTTCAAAGCTGTTAACATTTTCTGATATCCCGGATGCCCTGCATATGGATGTTTGTGATATTCATCTAGAATATCTCTTTTCAAAGAATTCACATTGGGAACATATAATCTATTTTTGTAGCAGATCAGCCCTTTTTGGTTTTGAGTGTAGTCAGCCCTCTCCTTCTTTCGTATTTTCACCTGTAGGTTCTCATAATTTGGATCCTGGTCTGCTACCTTTTTCACTAAATCTTCTAAATCAAACTGGGCACTACTTCCAATACTGTGTATATTTTGACAAGCATTTCTGCTCAAGGCATCAACAATTTTATTTTCTTTCCCTCTAATATGTTTTATGTCCATATCAAATTCACTCAGAAAAGACATCCATCTGGCTTGTCGAGCATTCAAATCAGTTTGGGAGAAGAAATATTTGAGACTAATATGATCAATCATCAATGTAATTTTTTTTCCAAGAAGATAGTGTCGCCACATCTTCAAGGCATGAATAACCGCAACCAACTCCAAATCGTATGTACTATAGTTTTGTTCATGTGTCTTCAGTTTCCTATATTCATATGCAATAACTGAATTTTCCTGCAAAAGGACTCCTCCCAACCCCTCTCTATAGGCATTTGTACATACCACAAATTCTTTATCAGGATCTGCAATTTTCAGTATAGGGGCTGTAGTGAGTTTTAATTTTTAATTGTTCAAAACTGTTTTGGCATTTTTCAGTCCACTCAAATTTGACACCCTTTCTTTGTAGTGAAGTGATGGGATATGCTATGGCAGAAAATCTCTCCACAAACTTGCGATAATAACCTGCAATCCCCATGAATGATCTCACTGCTGAAACATCAGTTGGTATAGGCCATTCCTTAATAGCATTTATCTTTTCAGGATCAACAACCAACCCTTGTTCAGAAATAATATGTCCCAAGTATTGGATCTTGTCCTTATATAATTCACATTTGCTAAATTTGGCATACAACTGGTTTTCTTTCAGAGTTTGCAACACTATGCTCAAGTGTTCTTTGTGCTCTTCCTCACTTTTTGAGTAAACTAAAATATCGTCTATGAGTACAAATTTATCCAAGTACTTGTTTAACACAATGTTCATTAAGCACATAAAGGTGGCAGGGGAATTAGTCAACCCGAAAGGTAAGACTACAAATTCGTAGTGACCATACCTGGTTCGAAAAGCTGTTTTTCTAATGTCTTCTTCTTTAATTCAGAGCTGGTGGTAACCATTCCTTAGATCGATCTTAGAAAATACTGCAGCTCCTCTTACCTGATAAAAAAGATCATCAATTCGAGGAAAAGGGTATCTATTTTTAATGGTCAACTTATTCAGTTGATGATAATCAATGCACATCCTAAAGGTTCCATCCTTCTTTTTCACAAATAGAAACGGTGCTCCCCAAGGAGACACACTCGGTTGGATATAGCCCTTATCCAGCAATTCTTGCAATTGCATTTTCAGTTCCATGAGTTTGGGGGGACTCATTCGATAAGGGGCTCGGGAAACAGGTGTTGCTCCCGACACCAAATAGATTGAAAATTCAATCTGTCTTTTGGGGGGAAGATGAGGAATCTCATCTGGAAAGACTTCCTTAAACTCTCTTACTACTAGCAAAGCATCAAGTAGATTTTCTTTAGTTTTATGTTATGTCTCTTCTACATGTACTGCATAGACTTGGTATCCTTTCCTAGTTGTTCGTTTTAATTGCAGTGCTGATATTTGTCTTACAGAGATGGGTTTTGGTTTTCCCTTGAGAATAAATGGTTTCCCTTTTTCATCTATGCAATGCAGAGTTTTATCCCAACAATTCATCATCGCCTTTCTCTTTTCCAGCCAGTCCATTCTTATCAGCAGGTCATACGAACCTAATGGCAGAATGTTTAGATTTACTTCTGTTTGAAAATCATTTAATTTAATTGGTGTTTGAGGTAACTTATGAGTTACCTTCCTTTTGGTACTAGTTGCTAGCTGGACCAACCAAGATTTCTGAAAATTTTCAGTTTTTAGATTGCATTTTTCTACAATTTTTGGACTAATGTAACTCAAAGAAGCACCCGGATCAATTAAGACTGTAACAGATTGGTCAGCAATCTTACCTTCCATCTCAACCATGGTAGCTTGATGCTCTGCTTGTCGATTCTCCAAGGCTGCACTGATAGTAGGTATATTTCTTGCTATGTCATTTACTATGGTCGCTTCTCGGTCTCTCATAATCATCTGAATGTTTCGGTGGGGACAATCCCTCAAGAGATGAGGTTCTCCACAGCCCCAACATTTCAGAGGCTTCCTCATTTTAACTGTGCCTTCCTTCTTGTGTTCTCCATCTAATTGTTTGGAACCAACTTGGGACTGAGTTGTTTGGCTTTCTTTTGGTTTATTAAACTTTTTCCTCTCATGATCCCTACCAAAATTCTTCAAATAAGCTGGTTTCTGTTTCTTCCCTTTGAATTCACCCTTATTTACCCACCTTTTCCTTTAAACTTCTGGTAGCACAATCTGGCTCTTTTAACAGCTTTGTCCATAGTTTTTGGATTATAAAACTCAATATTCTCTTTATACACAACACGCAAACAGTTCAAAAACCTTTGCACCTTTGCCTTCTCTTCTCGAATGTATGGGACATATCTCAACATATTTGTAAATTTGGTGACAAACTCATCAATAGTGAGCTGTCCCAGTCTGAGTTCATGGAATTCCTTTGCTTTATCATCATAATAGCGTTCATTTAAATAGTGGTTTTTAAACTTAACCTAGAAATCTTCCCAAGTAACCGTCTTTTCATCAATGGCATGTACCATTTTTGTCTCCTCCCACCACAAGGTAGCCTTACCTTGCAGCTGGTAGATAGCTAATCTGGCCTTCAGATTACTTTCATATTCATAGACTTGGAAATATTTAATCATGTTCAACAACCAGGCTTCAGCATCTTCCTCCTTCTCCCCATCATAGGAGGGAGGTTTGATCTTTCGGAATTCCCCCTGTAATTCCTTTTTCTTTTTATATTGATGCCTAACAGCATCATCTTCCTCAGACTCATCATGCTCCTCTTTGTGGAACCTTCACCCTCTTGGCTGTTCCGCGAAGTTAATTCTCTGATGAGCCTTTCTTTCTCCTCACTGGATAATGACAATCTGTCATTCTGGCTTCTTAGCTCAGCCATTTCTCGTTGCAAATTGTGCAACATAGCCATCACTGGAGCGTTGGGATCTGGTGTATTATCATCATCACGTAGATCCACATAAATTTCCTCACCTTCTACCATTCAAATTTTCTATTTCAGCACCACTGTACACTAAACAACACAGATCAGTATTTTTTTATTTTTTTTTCTCATCAATAAATAGTTTATACGGTAAGCACATAACAACAGTGAGCACCACAAAACAACCCAGTTGATGTAACATGGGCTCTGATACCATTTGTAATGTCTCCTCTTAGCCACTTCAAATTTTTTTTTTTCCTTGGCATAATAGAATTTTGTGCTTCTAATTGTCACTGCCATTTAAATATAACATTTAATTGCAACAATTATGCCATTCCATGGGATCTAGTTTCCTATGTATTTTATATGTGTACCTTGATCATTATTTTAACCTTGATTTATTACTTCAGTAAGGTTTGTGGTGACTTATGTTGTACACATATATCAAGATATCAATTGTGCATACCTATGGTGGATATATTTGTATCCGTCCATAGAATTATATTGATATATGTCAATTTTATCCATATTTCTTTATAGAGCTCACCACGTCTATGTTTTGGACTTCCTATTCTTATTGTTACATCGTGAATATGCTCCACACTTATTGTTAAATGCTTGTACCATTTCCATAAGATGGAAAGCTATGGTTGGACATCGAATTTATCCAATGTTCTCAATGACTTAATTCGGTTTATGGAATTTCTGAGTTGTCGTTCATTTGCGTTCAATTCCACCTTGCGGTCATGGTTTGATGGGATACTTTCCCATACCTCTGTCACCATAGGGATCTCGGATAATTTCCATTATGACCAAATTTTTTATGGGAGTAGACGACATTGAAGTCGTCGTACTTATTTTCTACGTTGGCAAGTTGGAATTAATGTGGTGAGGATTGGATAGCTCGTCGTTCTTTCCACGTCGATTTGGATTTGTGGCCTTCTGAGGATTTAAAGCCTGAAATGTGATCCTTTGTCCCGATTTGTTCATGTCTAAACACCAGCATTGCACCCTTACATTTTTATATTTGTAACACATATGAGTTCATTAATCCCGCCAGTCCTGGAATACGATTAGAAGTACCATGAAATCGATTTCAATTAATTTTTCATTTATAACTTAGACGACTGTGCAAGGGTTCTCGATTTTTCCCAATTCGATCCGTGGCATCCCATGGATCTGAAGACAAGTGGACAGTGTGGATGCTTCATATCAGATAGGGTTTTATTCGTTGGGTTTAATGAATCGTGTTAACTTCTGGAGTTGCAATTGGAAGTGTTCTTTGGCTCTTCGTTTCTCTTGATCGACTTCTGGTGTTTATACTCTGCTCAATTGGGGAAAACGCAACGTCAAGCTCTCTCTCGCTTCTGAGCGTCACCATTTTTTTTCCAGTTTCATTGCCATTCAGGTATATGAATTCCATCGTTCGGTTTGTTTTATTTCCTCATTCTTTAATTTTTAAAAGATAACCATCTCAGCCACCCAAAATTCGACCTCTGGTTGCTTATCGTTTTGCTATTTTGGCTTGGTGTTTATTTTATCAGTTCCAGTTAAGTTCGGTGCTAACATTGACCCTTGCTGGGTAGGAATTTCTTCTTCTCATGTTTTCCGTAATCGTGTTGGTTTCGTTCGCCGAGTTTGCTCTGGTTCTCCGCAAGAAGTCACTACACAAGTACGCCATCGATTTTTTGGAAGTAATTTATCCTGGACTTGTTTTTTTCTGGCGAGCATTTTCACCATACTCCTTTTTCCTTTCTACAGGTTGTATTTGGTAGCAGAGCCCTCAACTCTCAGAGGTAACCCTTATTTTATTATGCTCAATTCCCACGTCCTATATTATGAATTTTTCCTCAATTTGTCTGGTTATAACGATCTCTCATGTCGCCCTAAATTTTTTTTGCAGGTAGGTTCGAATCTTGTCGAGGGTTTTCCTCAATGGTATTTGATGGATTTAAAATTTACTCAGCTTAACGTCGTTATACCTTTGGATTTCAGGTCGGTATCAACGCGTCCTCAGTCAGAGTCGTGACCTAGCTTGCTCGTTGTTGTTATACGAAATTTATCTAGACACTTCAAGTTCTTTTTGTATTGTCAACAAAAATTTTCTACTGTAATAAGGATTTATGCCTGAAACTGGGACTGTTAACAATTTTATGAAATTCCCGAATTAATTAACTCTGTAATATTATCATGAACTCACGATAGCCTTATTTCACAAGTGGTTTCAGAGTTGAGTATATATATATTTTCGACTGTCCGTCCCTGTTATTAGTGACAGATCATTAGTATTTTCTAATAGTTTCCATATTTCTATCTTTATGCTAATACTCAGTTGAAATTCTTTTCCCTTCAGAATTTTTATTCGTAAATTTTATAAATTGGCGAGTCTTAATTTTTCCTTCTGTAGTTATCTATGGCTAGTGAGCCATTTCAGAATACAGATGTACATGGTTCAGTCTATATTCTCATGTTCAGTGCATAACAATGACATCTCATAAGATATTTGGTCAATTAGATAGATCGATAATATCAACTGCCTTGTTAAGAATTTAATTCCTGAATCCTTCAGGCTTTTCATGGTTATGTGACACAGTTGAGTTTTCTTTCCTATAAAATAATTGTTCCATAATTGTGGCATGGTTTCAAATAGGTTCCATCTGGTTTCTTGTCTCCTAACAGGAGTAGAAAGGTTTTGTCATAATCATCATCTTATTTTTCTGGGTCTTTTTATGCTTTTACTATTGCAACTAGATGTTCCTCTTATACTCATGCTTCAATAATTTCTACCAATTCTTTATATAAATTTTAATTAACTGCTAATCAACCCAGTTGATGTAATAGTTCTTATCACTCAGCTTTATTTTATTTATTAGTCTCATCTACATATAAGAGATCATTTCATTATACTGAATATTTGTTGGCATCCTCATGCTAATTATGGTGGGTACCTGCATTTTACCATTATAGCTTCAACTGTGTTAACTCCTAGATAGACTACTCTCATGGTTATTTTCCCTTATTAACTGATCTTTACTTCATGCTGTTATAGAAATAGATTGATATATGTAGGAATTAATTTCTATCGTGCTTCTGTCTGTGTATAGATGGTGGATTTTCTCTAGGACACCATGTATTTTCAACCATTTACTATACAACTCATATTACAGTTCATCTATTTCTACTTTAAATAATTGTACAGGAATCTCATACTGCTTTCTCATAGGTATACATATCAAATCATTCTATTAAATCACAAGCAAATTAAAGTTAAATCCCTAATTTATCTGTAGAGGAATATGTATCCTCAGATTTAAACCAACCCTGGTTTAGAGATTCTGCTGGATTCTCCTCTACAGATTTCTATTTCTACAACTATACAGAATTAAGAGGGTAAATTCCTTCTATTTAATTCTGTTAAATGGAAGAACTAATGAATCTAGCATCCAACTCAGACAATTATATATAACCAATTTATACAACATTAAGTAATAGACCCCATGCAACTTAGATACATACCACTATTGAGATTGACCAACCTCCCAACCTTAGAGTTCTTCTGTCTCCTAGAACTCACCCCCGAGCTAAGACCGTCTCCTAGAACATACCAACCTCTAATCTGTTTAGTACTAGCTTATTTAAGCTTTTGCTCCCCAAAGCTTGTTTCTAATTCTGCGTCCAGAATATCAGGATGCTTTTCTTCCTGTTTTCCTAGGCTTCCCATTTTAGGGACTGTTAAAGCTGATTTCTGCTTTTCCCAGCTTTTTACCTCTTCCCAACTACTCTCCACATCATTGGGGAAACTAGATTTTATTCAAAATCTAATTTGGAAATAAATTCTTTCAAGGATTTTTGAAAGATTTTTGGGGAATGATTTGGCTCTATCCATCCTCATGGATTTAGCAAGTGATCTCACAATTCTCATTTGGTCAATCTGCACAGCATTATTTTATTTAATTTTCATAATGAAATATCTAATTACATCCACAACATATACTTATCCATTTGGGGTCCACTCCCCTTAGAATTAAAGTTCAATTGTCTAGCTTTGAAAGAAAAACATAAACTAGGGGTGTTACATACACCAACTCTCCCACCTGCAAAATAGAAATCAAAGGTTGTCAAATATGCAAAACAGAACAAGTTGTCAGCAAACAAGAGAGTAAAAGAATAACTAGAAGTCAAGTAGTGGTTTTGAAAGGAAAGACAGTGGCTATAGAAGACAACTCAGTAACAGAGGGGAGTCTAGAGGGTAATCTTCATGCCATTGACATAGAAGAAACACCTATTGTACAAGTTGAATTCATAAGGGAAGATGAGCAGAAGTTGAAAAAGGTCAAGTCTACAAAGAGATTAGATTTTTAGGGGGAAGATGTAGGTTACATTTTTCAAGCAAGAAAGCCTATGACAAGGCATGCTAAAAAATTAATGGAAGGAAACAATGAAGTTCAAAAGCCCACTGAGATAGCTAAATCACCTAAAGAGATTTTTGATCCCTCATCACCCACAGTGAAGCATACAATCAGCAAATTAAAAAGGGGAAAAGAGAAAATGATAGAGAAAACAGGGTTTCAGTGCCTTGAGGAAAAGTTAAAGTTGGCAAACCAAGAAATTGTTGTCATGAAAAAGAGAGCTAGAAAACACAGTGCCGAGAAAGTGCAGTTTAAAGGATGAAGGAAATGTGGGAAGGACAAGTTTATTATGTTCCTGAAACTTTAGAAAATACAGAGCAACCTTTCAAGTGGACAGTTCCAGCAATAAAAGAAGCTAAGTTTGTCAGAATAATAAACACTCATTTGAGAGCTACTAACATAAGACTTAAAGACCAAGTTAAGGATTTAGAAGAGCAGCTGGAGTTAATTCATGATAAGTTAAAGAGCAGAGGTATTAAAATGGCAGTCATAGAAGAACCAATAGGTCAACCTAGTGTAAATGAAGAAGGAATGCCTCAAGGAAGATAAAATGAAGTGGGTTTATAGTTTGTATGGTTTGAAAATACTAAAGACAGGTATATTTTGAGTTTTTGGGCAAAAATACAATTTTCACTTGGAAAAATTATGAAAAATCTGCATACTCAGTAGTTTCGTAGCGTATTCAGTGTAAAAAAGCAGAAAAGCACTACGAAACTACTGTAGCTGCCTTTTTTGCTTCTTTTGATCAGTATTTAAGGTGTTAAAAGATGAGTTAAGAGATGAAATTACTAGGAAGGGTGTCTTGAAAAGTGATTAAAATGATGCAAGAGGAAGGAGTTAAGTTTTTGGAGAATAAAGGCTTGAAATGGTAACACTACAGAAAGCGCTATGAAACTGTTGTGTTTTCATAGCGCAACATATTACAGCCTTTTGGACAGTTTTTGAAGTGGTTTTGGACAGCTAGAGGCTAGGAAAGAGTGATGGGACATGTCAAGATAATATTCAATAGCCAAGGACCACAAAATGAAGATTAAATGATGGTCAGAATGTTCAAAGGAGGAAAAATATCCTATGCCTAAAAAACAGGGTATGGTTTCCTGCTTTTGTAGAGGTCAGCAAAGTGGTGATGAAGAGATGGATATCATTATCCAAATTTTACCATGTGATGATACACTTGTCAATAATGTAATTTTAAATAGATAAGTTTGTAATAGATAGTGATAAGGAGTTTGAGTCCTTTTTGAAATAGCACTTTTAAGTAGGATAGGTGTCATTTTGTAATCAATTCCATGTTTTATGGTTATGCAAGGTGTCATTGGACATACATTCGATGTATCTATCCTAGAGGTAGATCATCTGATGATGTAAGAGGTCTATTAAAGGCCAAGAGGTCTAATTAGTCAAGGGTTGGACATTTTTGGCAAAAGACTGAGCTTTTTGTGAATTGACTGTTTCAGCTAATACATAGATCTTCTACTTGACCAACTTGAGATTATTAAGGAGTTTTTAGTGTTTTCATATTCTATTTGTGTCTCTTATATATCTCATTTGCAGTGATGTTCATCTATATTACTCATAATTCATCTATTAGATGCTATGACTTCCTGTATAAGTGAATTGGCTATGTTTTTTCATGTTTCATGTGTGTGTGCCTTATGGCTAAAAACCATGATATGCCTCAACTTCCATGTTAAGTAGATTCACTGAATTACTAAACTACTTTGACTCCATAATCCCAATGTATATATGTTTATGTGATTCTCAACCTACATCTATCATTTATCAGTTTATTTCCTAAATAGAGTTATCCATCTATATTTTTATCCATATCATTAACCCTTGAGAGAGCCCGCTCACACTGAGGAGGCTAAGCCTCAGTAAAAAGATTAGGTTTGAAATAGTTACATGAGATTGTCTGATCAAGAAACCTATTAGGTCTAATTTTGTGATAACATAATGGTTTCTTTTTACCCATGACTCCCACTAACATATTTTGTTACCCTTTGGTAAAAAAACGTGAATAATTAATAAGAATTTATTTGGAAATCCTTTATAGTTCTATTTATTCCTACGAGGACTTACCCTTCCAATGTGGCTCATAGAGTTATTAATTGTCAGTCACAACTTTGGATAAAATATACGATACGGAATTTATTTCGGTTTTCAAGTGGTCCTACTCATTAATGCACAAATCAGTCTTTAAGGTGTATTAGGAATTCGAGGTATGACATTTTCTTCCATTAAAGGTGATTGCACTTGTTGTAGGACTGTTGACATAGAACAACTATACCGTAGTTAGCATTGGGATCTGCTTATATTAAATTTCACGTACTGAATCACATGGCCTTGGACTGAACCCTTTTGGGTCACGGGAAACTCATCCCACTCCCGATTTCTGACACTTGGATGACCATGATTTACCCTAAGTTAGGGTTTTATGGTCCCATAAAGACTTACAGTTTGGACTGTGATTCATTTTCCTTTGTCATTTTGGTTGTGAACGTCTTCCACCCTGCATGATGTCTCCTTTCGATTACCAGTCCTACTTTCTATTGTTTGTATGGGTTATGAACAAAAGAGAAGCACCACTAGTCTAAAGAGGAACTTTGCGTCAACACGCCAAAGCTACCTGTGTTGATGTTCAGGTAATATCTCTCCAGTGCTATGGTCATCTCCTATTTTTTTTTCATGGTTAGTGAGTTTTTAATCATTGTGTATATTAATTTATTTCTTTTAGTTTATCTCCTTATGAATTTCTCTATGCCTATGTCCAGAATGAAATGGTTAACCTTGTTCATTTCTGGAGCGATATTATTGTAAGTATACTCACTTAGTTATGGGGTTTGGGTTTGTTTACTTATTCACCGTTAATTTCTGTGATTTCATTTTCTCCCTATTATTCTCTTTTTGGGAAGCCAAGGGACTATGACCGTGCCATAATAGCTATGGTAAGAGAATAAAAATATTTTTATATTACTGTCTCTTTGCACTATTTCTTTTTCCTTACTATAGTTACTTTATGGGGTCACAGATCATCCATTATTCTATTCCGTTTTTTTTTCAATATACATAATTTAAGGAATATAGGATTTAGGAATTCTTAGGAGACAATCCTTATCTGCTTTAAATTATAGGATTGAAATGTAGTTTTCCCTTCTAGTTTATTTTGTTGTTTAATAACATTATTATTGCTATGAAATTTCCGTCCACCGATACATTCTTACGACGTTTGTTGAAAACACAGGGGAAGAATAGATAGCCTCCTACTACTCCTCGGTGTTTACTACAATGGTCATCTATACCTCTAGTAAGTCCATCCTTCCTTTGATGCTGTTACATTGTTGAATTTTATTAAAAGAATTATTTTATCATATTTCTTCGACGATGAAAGTCTTGGAAGAGTTTCCTCAAACTGGTTAATTAAATTAATTTCTTAATTTCGTGGATTCACTGGAAAAATCCTTTGCTAGGTTTTATTGGGCAAGAATTTTGTTCTTTCCCCCACATAAATTCTCGCTATCTAATCTTGTCTCAATTATCTGAATTTATACTCTCTTATACGTTCTCTTTACATAATGATACCTTCTTCTTTTCAGACTGAATGATTTAAAAGTTTAGTTAGTCTCCTGCATATGTATGATACATGTTTTGGTCTACTGTATATTCATACAAGGTTAATTCTCATACGCTAAGACTTTGTCACACTAGTTCTTGTTCATAATTTTTAAATCAATCTATACAATCCGAAATTATCATAACTAACAGTGTCTTACTTTTATGCCTACAGGAAATTTTCTTAGTGTTGTACTTAAGGTAATTATTCCATTCCTTTTTCCTTTACGCCTTCATTATTTTATTTTCGTTTGTCTCTACTCATCCAAATCCAAACCTAACTTTGACTCGATTTCATTGTAGGTATGACGATATGTCATCTACTTTTGGATTGATATACATCCACGCTTTTTCTATTGTTTTCATAATACGGGAACTATTTTTAGACAGGTTGGTGAAATTCCTATTGGGCTTTCTCATATGCACTCCACATAAAATTGTCGAGAGACAATACAGTTTTCATTTAAAGGGGAAAAGTTCCCTCTATATAAATTTTATTATAAGCATCTCTTGTTTAAACTATATAGCTTTTGTGAACTGAAAACATCTCTAAGGATGTAACGATATGGACTTATCACTTATAAAAGTTTGATTTTTTATTTTATAAACTCTTTCTTTTCCATTGAAATATTATTATAAGTCCAATTTAGTATTTTCATTTCAGATAAACTTTCACCTTCAGTTCTAAGGTAGTAATACATCCTGAAAATATACATATTAATTTCTGTCTAGTATTTCTTGGTTCATAGCTTATCCTTCTCAACTAAAATATAGCATAGGACTTTATTTTACTACATTGTATATTCTTTTATCAGACATGTATATTTATTTCTAATTAGAATTTAGTTCAGAATGAAATGTACAGTTAGGAAGCATGATATTAGAGCAGATTTATTAATGAAATATCAGTTTTCTGTGAGGTATCTAACTTCATATCTAAACCTAATACTGGGTTTATACATTCTGAGAGTTGGTCCTCTATAGAGTTATGTTTATACAACAACACAGGATAGACTATTTTCATTATATTCAGTGTTGTTCAATGGATAAACCTTCCCAATTTATTTCTAATTTATCTTAATTCCACAACATAGACATTTATCTATATTCATAATTTAATACAGATCTATACTACTTTAATTTCTCAGAAAATTTATAATAGAACTAAAATATAATTTAAAATTGAAATTAACAAGTGCATACCACTTAAGGTAGACTAGGTTCCACCCAACCTTAGAGCTCTTTCTCCACAACTCACCCCCGAGAAGAGATTGTTTTATCCAGCAATAGACAACCCTTTGTCTATCTCGAATCTACTTATTTAAGCTTGCTTTACCCTCAGTCTGTTTCCCTTAACTGCATCCAGTTCAATTAGGGTGTTGCTTTCCTGTGTGCCTAGGCTTTCCCTTTGTTTCTTCCACAAAAGTACATTAAAGCTAGCTTTTCCTCTTTCTAGCTTTATTACACCTCTTCTGAGTAATTCCCTCTTTATTGGGGTAGATTTTTTTTAGTATTTTTATCTCCAATCTAATTTTAGTATTTAATTTATTTCCTCCAAGGATTTTTGGGGAATTGGGAAAGTCTTGTAAACATTATCCAACCTCATGGATTTGGTTTCCAAATCTCTAACCATAATATAGTATTTGCACATTAATCTCCATTTTATTTTATTAACTTGTAATAATAAAATAAATCCACATAATTTTTTTCCATTGGGGTTCAATGTACCCTTTTGGACTTGTTCAAATTTTTAATAAAAGCATAGAAAACTGGGGACATTACACAATAGTTGCATATTATTTTCATGCTTTTGGTGGACCAAAAGATCCTCAGTGGGGGGGATTGATACAGGTGGTTGTAGACACCCTCAGAATATCGTGAGGGTTCAGAAATGGTCAAAATTCAAAGTGTTTAGATGACTCTCGAACTAGGTTCAAACTGAAGTACTTGTCGCACTGATTCCAATGGTGCAAACGGATCTCCCATCTGAGCTTGCATGGAGAAGTTAGAGCGAGTCAAAGTTTTGGTCAAAGTTGGATAGTGTTCTAGGTTTAAGTGTCCCACAAATCGACCATGAAATGGCAAGGAACCCATCTCTCGAAAATGGGCGAAATTGTGGCCTCGTTAAAAAATCGAATAACCCTTGGTTTTGTTAAAACCAAAAATTCCCATTTTTGTTATAATAAAATATATATATATATATATATATATATATATATATAATAGGGTCAATAGGTGGCCAAACCCCAAAGACCCCTCCATGATCATATTACATAAAGAACATATATTATTTCGGGGTGGCAGGTGGCCAAACCCCACCACCCCCGGTCGGAGCCACTGTAACCACACACACACACACACACACACACAGATATATATATATATATATATATATATATATATATATATATATATATCTGTGTGTGGGTCAGAGCCTGGTTGACTGAGGACCCCACCCATGGAACCACATGGCACAAAATTTTAATGGGCCAGAGGGAATTGAACTTGCCTGGCCACGTAGGCCGTCCCACTCCACAAGTGGCCTAACCAACCAAACCCAAAATTAAAATGCTCCCAAACAAAATAAAACCACAACATAATATATTTTAAAATTCACCATACTATTTTGGAGTGAGCGGGGTCTAAACCCCACCCACCTCCATGCTATTCTCCTCCGCCACCAGCGAACCACAACTGTGGTTCTTGTTATCTCCATCGGAGCATGACTACTTAACCCACCCTCATTTCATTTGTAAAGGAAAGTGACAGGCCAAGAAAAGGAGCAGATTTGAAGAGCCATGTTATGGTGAACTCGGAGTTCGAGCAGTAGAACGTTACGCCGAAACCAGGGGCAGAACCCTGAGCACATCCACAGAGGCAGAACCAGGCTGGCATGCTTTTCGAGGCAAATAATTTTTTTAAAGAAGATTCCTCAATGTCTGAAAGATTCCATGGGGAATTAATCTATCATTTTGTCATAATGCTATGAAGTTTACAATCATTTTAACCTAAATTTCGCAGGGAACACAATTGTAAAGCCAGAATGGCCATCTAAGCAGCAGATTTTCAGATTCCCTGCAAAACAAAATCTTAGGGAATCTTGAGGGTACCAAAAAGATTCCTTGAGGCCCAAAACTTTCCGAAGTCCATTTTAGATAAACTGTAGGTCAAATTTACACCTCTCGCCGACATGAGCTCAATGTAAATGTTTGTTTTAGAATAAGAGCTCCCAATGTTTTGGCCATTTTCCAGATTGGAGTGACAGTGTCCAATTTTCAAGTGTGGGCAGTCGATTTTATGCCCCTTGACGCCACAAATTCGACGGTATAGCCAGATTCAGTAGCTAAGAATCCCCTTCTTGAACGAGCTTCAGGGGTAGAGGTATATGCAGTTTGATCATGTGCCTCTTTTTTCTATGATATGTATTATGATTTCTATATCCCTACTCGATTCATGTTGCGAGATCTTGTTTTTTATTCATCTGATATTATATCATGCTGATAGGAGGTCCATTGTGAGTGAGAGTTCCTGTAGAGGAATGTTTCATGGAGAGACAAGCCAATCATGTACAGGGAACATCCTTGTATGAACATCATCCATGTACATATTCCCATTTCCAACAATATATGAAGCAACCTACCCCATTTTGACACTGAGCCCAGAGACGTAGCCCACAATGGGTGAACTCTGTTATCAATGTCTCGTGTTTTTATGTTGTTGATGGTTGTCTTGTTACCTCTTCCTTACAACATGCACATGTTTTCAAAATTAATTACATGTAGCAGAGAGCCTATTTGTGGCATGATTTTATATTATTAGCAAAATTAATTACATGTAACAGAGAGCCTAAAGGGTGATTCAAGTTGCCAATATAATCTTTTCAACCACAAGGTAGGGCATTTTTCATTTTGTTCACAGTTGCATCTAGAAATTGAAAATACCTCGAGATATTTGATACCACTCAATAAAAATCAACAAGAGGGGTAAACTTAATGGATTTTAGCTTATCTTTCTCACAATTACATTTCCCACATTTCATAGAGAGGGAGAATTTAGCAGGAAAGCCAATCCATTTCTGAGATGCGACTGTGTATATAATAAACATAATTCATTAAAGCAGACAACAATCATTAGAATCCAAAATATAGTAATCATCTGATATGATCTCATCAATTATGGTAGTAATTAATGAATAACGAAGGAAATTTACAAAGATCTAAGCTAAAGGTTTCTGGCTGTCTATAATAAGGGAGTTCAAATGACTAAGCAATGCAAGACTGACAGTGAGTAGCTATCCAACGAAAAGAGTAGTCCAATTGCAGATAAAATCAAGAAATCACAAAATAAAAATCAATCTATTAATATTTTAAAAAAATTAAACATAATCCACAATATAGCAATCATATTTTGTGATCTCATCATTTCTGGCGGTAATGAGTGAATAATGAAGGCAGTTTCCTAGGATCTAAGCTGAAGATTTTTGGTTGTCTATAATAAGGCAGCTCAAACAACTAAGGAATGCAAGACTGACTATGAGTAGTTGTCCAACGAAAAGAGTAGTCCATTTGTAGAGAAAATCAAGAAATTACAAAATACAAATCAGTCTATCAATTGTTTTAAAATAATTAAACATAATCCACAATATAACAATCATCTAATCTGATCTCATCAATTCTGGAAGTAATGAATGAATAAGGAAGGAAGTTTCCCAGGATCTAAGATGAAGGTTTTTGGCTATCTATAATAAGGTAGTGAAAATGACTAAACAATGCAAGGCTTACTCTGAGTAGCTATGCACACAAATCCTCTATTAATAAATAAAGTGCGGAGCCATGCAAAGGAAAGGATCTATTCTTTTTTACTACCTTACCACTGATAGGGTTAAAGGCTTCTCCTAAGCACTTGTTCGAGGAGACACAACTTGGGATCTAAAGAGACATAGATGTAATTTCTAATATACATGATTACTTATACACATATATATTTCCTACTGACTCTTTAAGCTTCCTTCCTATTTGCATACAATTAAAGAAAATGCATGAAGTATGGAATATATTATATAAAAATATATACACTTAACTACAGATTCCAGCCTTTAGCTTTCATCCTAAGAGTCTAACATCCTATCTCTGTCAGATACAAACATCCAATTAGCTCTACCCTATTTCCATAATTTATCATTCTATTTTACTCCCCATCATTGGCAAGAAAGTTTGGTGGATAATTGTATGTAAAGTTAAGTGAATGAGGTAAATAGCTAGGTAGCCCATGGGTAGTAAGAACGATAGTTTTTCTTCAGGGTCTAGATGGATGGGAGGATTTTCTCTAATGTTCCTTCCTTCCCCCTCACCGTCTGTATGTCTCTGTGTAAGCCAATAGTATTTCTTCCCGATAGAAAATAATGTCCTTCCCCCAATCTGTCATTCTCGGTGGATGGGAGGATGGGTGGATTTCCCATGTTATCTGTTTGCCTTCGGTAAAGGGTCTATTTGGGGAAGTGAAAAAAGGCTATGCATCGAACTCGTAGGTTATGAAGTGGGAAAGTCTATGGCTCATACCTAGAATCATAAGTAAAGTGGTCAATAGAATCATCCATAATCAAGGAAACTAAAAAAACCAACAAACGTCGGAAGGATGGTTAAATATCTAAAGGATGTCCCAGAAACACTAAATAGCTAGTGAGCGTGTAAAACCAAACCCCATACAATGATCTAGCTAGTGTGTGAGTGGTTCCTTGAAAAAGTGGGGTGGTATCGGGTCCAAGAAGAAAACCCTATGATGGGTCCGAGTGAAGAGAGGCACGGACATCCACTCAACTTTACTATGTTTCCATAATTTATCAGTATTTTTTACTATGTTTAATATCATTCACATTCTCACTCTATTTCTTGTCCTAGAAATTATACACACCCAGAAACATGCACAAAGAGGGAGAATTTAGTAGGCCAGATAAAGAATTTAGTGTGCGTCCCTGTAACTGAGAAAGGAGACGAACAAGTTGTGGACGAGCAAGCTGAACAAGCACACCACTGCCATAAGGAGACACAAGCAGCTAACTCTAAAACCTGAAAACACTACAAAAAATATATATTATAAGTTATGAAACAAAATAAAAATAAACATAAACACACTGCCACACAAAGTGAAAAACACACCTCTCAGCGGTCCGCAAGTGAAAAAAAATCCTCCCGGCACTCTCCAATGGTCACTGCCAAGAAATAGACAAACACACTGCCACACAAAGCGAAAAAAGCACCTCCCAGCAGTCTGCAAGCGCAACAAGGTACTCCTTGAGCTCTCCAACCTTCACGGATAACAAGCAGATAAAGAGTCAAAAATTTGTTGCAGCCTGCAGGCTGCTATATTCATAAAAATGAAGTTTGGCCAAACTTTTAGTTCGGTCAAACTTTTAATGCCGGTTTTTCTGCCTCCAGCCAAAAATTCGGTTATTATTGCCGTCAACGTAAATGTGGGAATAATTTCGACTAACGACAGCAAAAGTTCAGCCAAATTAATTTCACAATTGTGGCCGAACTTTTGAAAAGTTTGGCCACAATTGTGGGAGATTGAAATTTTCGGGCACGTTTCTCACGAATGTGTAACCCAACTTCACATTTTTACCCATATATTATATAATTAAGAAAAAAAAACATCTATATAGTTTATAAAGAAATTGAAAAAAAATATTTTTTATAGTTAAAACTTTCAAGTAGTCTCACTATTTTACATTCTGTCCCTTTTTCAGTTAAATATTTTGGGTCAATTTTATCTGAAATCTAGCAAATATTTGATGGAATTGAAAATTTAAGTTGTGGAGTGTACCCAATCCAATTGCCAAAGAGAATTTTCAATACATTGAGTCCATTAATATATTAAAAAAAATAATTTGAGTCTATATGCATCTTAACCAAAGTTCTGAGGGATCAAATCTTTCAAGATGAAACTTTTTTTCAATATTTTACACTCTAAAAGAGGTATGCACCTCAATAGATATTTGATCCTTGTTGGCACTCGGTAGATCCATGGCTAAGATGGATCTATATTGGTATTTAAATCAAGTTGATTATGTTTCTCCCAACACTAAAATCATATGAGCTCTAGATTTTTGGGTACAATAAGGAGATTTTTGGGTTCAATAGGGAAAAAATGAAATTGAGAAAAGGACATTTCATGGATTTACCACTATGATGTTACTTTCAAGCATGTGAAATGCAATAATAATGTGCTTTATAGAAGAAAACTAGTGTTAGGTGCATAGAGACATATCTTTATATTTGTAAATCTAAGTGGTATTTCCCATTGCAATCCCATTTTTGGCTATTTAGTACAAAATTGCGAAAAAAATCTAACCAACTATATTTTATATTAGTATATATTTTATATTGATATATATTTTACATTTTAAAGAAATTTAGAAAGTAAATAAAAACATTAAACCAAGCACTCAACACAATGTATAAATCATATAATAGATAAAATCAAATATAAATGATTTTCTTTTATCAGAATGCATAAATAAATCTCTATCTTATTAAAATATATTAAAAAAACAATATTCATTTAACATATTATCTATTCTATTCTATCCCATCACCGTCACCATCACCATCACTATCACTACCCTCTTCATTAATCTTATAAAATTAAACATAATAATGTCAATATAATTTTATTATTGGGCATCACATCGTATCACCGTCACCATGCCCACCTTCCTCGGTCGTGAAGATGGAAATTAAAAAGTCAATATGTTTTTCATTAAAAACAGTTTATAATTATTTATTAAAAAAAAAAAAAAAAAAAAAAAACCATTAAACTTTATATTTCCAAAATGGAAATGAAAAAGTCAATATGTTTTTCATTAAAAACAGTTTATAATTGTTTATAAAAAAATAAAAAGTCAATAAAATTTATATTGAAATATTTTATAAACTCTGAAAAAAAAGTCAATACACTCTATATTGAAATAGTTTATGAACTCTAAATAATTGGTGGAAACAAGAAGGGTTATTTGAATTAAAGATTTTTTATCTATTTCTTAAAGACTTTTGTGTTAGTACTTAATATAAACCAATTGCTTTTTATACTGAAAAAAAAGGACTTATTTGATCCTTTTACTTTATGACTCCTTTAACTTATCATAGATCAACCTCTAACCTAGATCATCCTCCTTTAACCTATCCTAGATCAACCTCCTCTTCTCCAACTTATACTATATTTTTTATTATTCCATTGCATTGCCTCACCATCATCACCACCACCATGTTCCTCTCTCATGAAAATGGAAATGAAAAAAAAAAAAAAAGTTTTCTAGTTTATAAAAATAAGACAAAAAAGGAAATAAACAAAATATTGAAATATTTTATGAACTATAACTAATTGGCGGAGACAAGAAGGCCTATTTGATCCTTTTAACCTATCCTAAATACCGATCACCCTCCTCTTCTCCAAGTCCTTTAGCCTATTCCAATTTCCTAGAGTTATACTAATGCAAACCATATTCGTAAAATGAATTTTCATCAACCTCGTCGTCTCCTCTCATATTAACAAGAAGGGATGCATCTAATAAATTCCCACAAAGCTATGGACGAATAAAACATGGTATAGAAACTTGTAGGCAAATGCACATAGGACAAATAGAAACGCATGCCAACATTGTAAAATATGTTTAAAAGTAGATGTTCGACAAAGATGAAAACATGCTAGAAGAGAAGCTTAGAGGAGAATAAAAAAGTGTGTTACTAGGTTGTAATTTGCATCATACTCTAGGTCAACCCTGTATATATATATATATAAAGTGTCGGAATACATGATAAGTTCGAAAAGCCATCAATTTTATATCCTAGGTAGAGGATATCTATTCTTGATTGTTAGTTTATTCAATTGACGATAATATATACACATTTTGAATGTACCGTCTTTCTTTTTGAAAAACAGTATCGGTGCTCCCCATGGGGATACACTTGGTCTTATGTAACCTCTATCTAGCAACTCTTGTAGTTGCATCTTCAACTCCATCAATTCTAGGGTAATCATTCTGTATGGAGCTCTAAAAATTGGTGTTGCTCCTGGCACTAAGTCAATTGAGATGTCAATTTCTCTCTTAGGGGGCAGATAAGGAATTTCATCTGGAAACACATCTTTGAACTCTCTGATAACTGGTAGCTTTTCTAAATATTATCTTCAGGTTGATGTCCCAATTCTTCTACATGCACTGAATACACTTGGAAACCTTTTCTTGAAGTTATTTTCAATTGAAGTGCTAAAATTTGTCTCACGGATATGGGCTTGGGTTTGCATTTCACTATCATAGGTTTTCCCTCACCATTTATGCGGTGTATTGATTTGTCTAAAAAATTAAACATGGCTTTCTATTTTTCTAACCAGTCCATTCCTACCAATACATCATAGGACCCTAAAGGTAGAATATTCAAATTCAGTTCAATTTTGTACCCATTCAGATTTATAGCTGTTTGGGGTATTTTATGAGTCACTTTCCTTTTTGTCCCAGTTTCTAATTGAACTAACCATGACTACTGAAATTTCTCTAGTTTTAACTTGCATTTTTCTACCATTTGAGGACTTATATAACTTAAATATGCACCTGGATCTATTAAAACAGAAACAAGTTATTCAACAATCATACCTTCTATTTCGACCATAGTGGACTGGTGTTGAGCTTGATGATCTTCCAGAGCAGCACTAATTTTGGGGATGTTCCTTTCCACATCATTTACAGTAGTTTCCTCTCTCAGTACTTGTATGTTCTAAATATTTCTGTGTGGATAGTCTCTTAGTAAATGAGATTCTCCACAACCCCAGCACTTTAGAGGTTCTCTCATCTTAACAGTTCCTTCTCTCTTATTGTTCCCATCAATCTGTTTGGACCTTGTTTGTATTGGGCTAGGTGATTTTCTCTAGTTTCAGTGAAATTCTTCCTTTGGTTCCCAAAGTTCTTTAAGTATGCTGGTTTCGTTCTTTTCCCACTGGAGTCACCCTTTTCTTTTTTCTGTCAATTCTTTGTTTGTTCATTTTTTCCTTTGAACTGTTGGTAACACAGTCTTGCTTTGCGCACCACTTCATCCATGGTCTTGGGATTATCAAATTCTATCTTATCCTTTTATATAGTAGGTAGCCAGTTTAAAAAGCATCGTACCTTTCCTTCTCTTCCCTTATATAAGGTACATAGCGAAGTAGGTTGGTGAATTTGGTTAAAAATTCATCAATGGTAAGTTGTCCCAACCTAAGTTCATGAAACTCTTTTTCTTTATCATCATAATAGTATTCATTTAGATATCTATGTTTGAATTTGATTTTGAAATCCTCTCAAGTGACAGTTTTTTCATCTATGACATGCACCATCTTGGTTTCTTCCCTCCACAAGGTAGCTTTTCCTTGTAGTTGATAGATAGCTAGCCTGGCTCTCAAGTTACTTTCATATTCATAAACCTGAAAGTGCTTTATCATTTTTAGAAGCCAAGCTTCTGCATCTTCCTCCTTCTCTCCATCATAGGAGGGAGGTTTGATTTTTCGGACTTCACCCTGTAAGTCCTTATTCCTCCTAGACTTTTGTCTAGAGGCATCATCTTCCTCATACTCTTCTGAGTGATTTACAGTTCCCTTTCTCTTTTTTCCTTAACCTTCACTTTCTTGAATTTTCTGGGAGGTCAATTCTCTTATTAACCTATCTTTCTCTCCACTGGTTAAAGATAGCCTTTCATTGTGGTTTTTCAGTTTTATCATTTCTCTTTACATTCGATTCAGCATAGTCATTAATGGAGCATTTAGATCTGCTGGATTTTCTCAACCACCAAGATCCAAGTACAACTCATCCCCTTCACTCATGGTTTTCAACTGTATGATTCAACATTGTTTCACTGTACATAAAATTAAACATTAGTGAAAAATAAATTTAATAACAATTCACAGTAAGAGAAATTTTTTTTCCCTGGTGTGAGCGCACATTATGGCCCAGTGTTTTAACTCGGGCTCTGATACCATTTGTAACATCTCCCTTTTTAATTTTTTTTTAAATATAGCATTGATACTTATTTCCATATGTGGTCAGATTTCTGTTTTTCATATTCTGACGTTACATTTACCATAAAAGTTACTGTGCTTTGCAATTACATGTCCTTAAACTAATTTCATGCTTTTCAGAACTAGAACTCATTTTATAATACCTCTCTTAAAATCCTTAGGTGGGAGAATCTTCCTCATTAATCCTCCGCAACAGCCTTTTCTTCCACAGTTAAAGTTTTTTCTTAACTATTTATATCATAAATCCATTTGATACTAAGTATTTGAAACTTTTCCCAACCTACCTCTTCTTGTTTATGAACTTACATGTGCTTTACCTTTACAAGCTAGTCATAACCTTATAGGTTCTATACGAATTTTATATTCCCCCTTCTCTATTTATAAGGATATTTTGCATCACCAGAGATTACTCCACTTTTAACCCTATGCATTTATATATCATATAAGACCTATATGTATACATACTCGTTTAAAAATATTGGTATAATTTAAAATCCTTTTAACGAAATTTTTGTTCTAACTTAGGGAAAACCCTTAATTACCATCCTATGATGATGCTTTATAATACATTCATATGGAATTGTTTCTTATTACCCATGACTCCCACTAACAAATTTTATTACCCTTCGGCAAATGAACATGAACAATTAATAAGAATTCCTTTGGCAATCCTTTACAGTTCTATTTATGCCTACGAGGACTTACCATTCCAATGTGGCTCATAGAGTTATTAATTATCAGTCACAAATTTGGATAAAAGATACGATATTGATTTTATTTCAGTTTTAGAGTGGTCCTACTCATTAATGCAACGATTAGTCTTTAAGTTGTATTAGGAATTCAGGGTATGATATTTTATTCCATTAAAGGTGATTGCACTTGTCGTAGGACTGTTGACACAGAACAAATATACCATAGATAACATTGGGATCTGCTTATATTAAATTTCATGTACATTGAATCACATGGCCTTGGACGAAACCCTTTTGGATCACGGGAAACTCATCCCACTCTCGATTTCTGACACTTGGACGACCACGATTTAACCTAAGTTAGGGTTTGATGGTTCCATAAAGACTTACAGTTTGGACTGCGATTCATTTTCCTTTTTCATTTTGGTTGTGAACGTCTTCCACCCTGCATGATGTCTCCTTTAGATTACCAGTCCTACTTTCTATTTTTTGTATGGGTTGTGAACAAAAGAGCAGCACCACTGGTCTAAAGAGGAACGTTGCGTCAACACGCCAAAGCTTCCTGTGTTGATGTTCAGGTATATCTCTCCAGTGCTATGGTCGTCTCCTATTCCTGCTTTCATGGTTATTGAGTTTTTAACCACTGTGTATAACAATTTCTTTCTTTAAGTTTATCTCCTTACGAATTTCTCTATGCATATGCCCAGAACGAAATGGTTAACCTCGTTAATTTTTGGAGCGATATTATTGTAAGTATACTCACTTCGTTATGGGTTTTGGGTTTGTTTACTTATTCACCGTTAATTTCTGTGATTTCCTTTTCTCCCTATTACGCTCTTTTTGGGAAGCGAAGGGACTATGACCGTGGTAAGAGAATAACAGTATTTTGATATTACTATCTCTCTGCACTATTTCTTTTTCCTGACTGTAGTTACTCTATGGGGTCACAGATCATCCATTATTCTATTCCGTTTTTTTTTCAATACACATAATTTAAGGAATATAGGATTTATGAATTCTTAGGAGAAAATCCTTATTGCATTAAATTATAGGATGGAAATGTAGTTTTCCCTTCTATTTTTTTTTTTTTTTTAATAACATTATTATTGCTATGAAATTTTCGTCCACCGATACATTCTTACAACATTTGTTGAAAATGTGGGGGAAGACTAGATAGCCTCCTACTACTCCTCGGTGTTTACTGCAACGGTCAAATATACCTCTAGTAAGTCTTTCCTTCCTTTGATGTCGTTACATTGTTGAATTTTATTACAAGAATTATTTTATCGTATTTCTTCGACGATGAAAGTTTTGGAAGAGTTTCCTCAAACTGGTTAATTAATTAATTTCTTAATTCCATGGATTCACTGGAAAAATACTTTTATAGGTTTTATTGGGCAAGAATTTTGTTCTTTACTCCGCAAAAATTCTCGTTGGCTAATCTCGTCTCAATTATCTGAATTTATACTCTCTTATACGTTCTCTTTACATAATGATATCTTCTTATTTTTGGATTGAATGATTTAAAAGTTTAGTCAGTCTCCTAAATATGTATGTTACATGTTATGGTCTACTATATATGCATACAGGGTTAATTCTCATACGCTAATAATTTGTCACACTAGTTCTTGTTCATAATTTTTAAATCAATCTGTACAGTCCGAAATTTTTGGAACTAATAGTGTCTTACTTTTATTCCTATAGGCAATTTTCTGAGTGTTGTACTTAAGGTAATTATTCCATTCCTTTTTCCTTTACGCCTTCATTATTTTTTTCGTTTGTCTCTACTCGTCCAAATCCGAACCTAACTTTGATCGGTCTCATTGCAGTTATGACGACATGTCATCTACCTTTGGATTGATATACATCCACACTTTTTCTATTGTTTTCATAATACGGGGACTATTTTTATATAGGTTGGTGAGATTCCTATTGGGCTTTCTCATATGCACTTTTCATAAATTTGTCGAGAGACAATACAATTTTCATTGAAAGGGGCAGAGTTCCTTCTGTATAAATTTTATTATAAGCATCTCTTGTTTAAACTGTACAACTTTTGTGAACTGAAAACATCTCTAAGGATGTAACGATATGGACTTATCACTTATAAAAGTTCGATTATTTATTTTATAGACTCTTTCTTTTCCATTTAAATATTATTATAAGTCTAATTTAGTATTTTCATTTCAGATAAACTTTCACTTTCAGTTCTAAGGTAGTAATACATCCTGAAAATATACATATTAATTTCTGTCTAGTATTTCTTGGTCCATAGCTTATACTTCTCAAATAAAATATAGCATAGGCCTTTATTTTACTACATTGTATATTATTTTATCAGACATGCATATTTATTTTTGATTAGACTTTATTTAAAAATGAAATGTACAATTAGGAAGCATAATACTAGAGAAAATTTATTATTGAAATATCAGTTTTATGTGAGGTACCTAACCTCAGATCTAAACCTAATACTGGGTTTAGACATTCTGAGTGTTGGTCCTCTACGGAGTTATGTTTGTACAACAACGCAAGATAGACTATTTTCATTATATTCAATCTTGTTCAATGTACATACCTTCCCAATTTATTTCTAATTGATCTTAATTTCACAACATAGAAATATATCTATATTTAGAATTTAATATGGATCTATACTACTTTAATTTATCAGAAAAATTATAACAGAACTAAAGTATAATTTAAAAGTGAAATTAACTGGTGCATATCACTGAAGGTAGACTATGTTCCACCCAACCTTAGAGCTCTTTCTCCATAGCTCAACCCCGAGAAGAGATCATTTTCTCCAGCAATAGACAACCCTTTGTCTATCATGAATCTGCTTATTTAAGCTTGCTTTACCCTTGTTATGTTTCCCTTAACTGCATCCAGTTAAATTAAGATGTTGCGTTCCTGTGTGCCTAGGCTTTCCATTTGTTTCTTCCACAAAAGTACTTTAAAGATAGCTTTTCCTCTTTCTAGCTTTATTACACCTCTTCCGAGTAATTTCCTCTTTATTGGGGTAGCTTTTTTTTTAATATTTTTATCTCCAATGTAATTTTAATATTTAATTTATTTCCTCTAAGGATTTTTGGGGAATTGGGAAAGTCTTGTAAAACTTATCCACCCTCATGGATTTGGTTTCCAGATCTCTAATCATAATCTAGTCTTTGCACATTAATTTTCATTTTATTTTATTAACTTGAAATAATAAAATAAATCCACACAATTTTTTTCCATTGGGGTCTAATGTACCCTCTTGGACTTGTTCAAATTTCTAATAAAAGCATATAAAACTGGGGACATTACACAAAAAATTCATATTATTTTCATGCTTATGGTGGACTAAAAGATCCTTAGTGGGGAGGATTGATCCAGGTGGCTCTAGACACCCTCAAAAGATGAGGAGGGTTTATAAATGATCAAAATTCAAATTGGTTGGATGACTCTCGAACCAGGTTCAGACAGAAGTACTCGTTGCGTTGATTCCAACGGTGCAAATGGATCTCCAATCCGAGCTTGTATGGAGAAGTTAGAGCGAGTCAAAGTTTTGGTCAAAGTTGGGCAGTGGGCCAGGTTTAAGTGTCCCAAAAATTGACCATCAACTAGCAGGGAACCCAACTCCTGAAAATGGGCAAAATTGTGGCCTCATTAAAAAGTCAAATAACCCTTGTTTTCATTAAAACAAAAAATACCCATTTTTGTTATAAAAACAAAAATATATCTATAAAATAGGGTCGATGGGTGGCCAAACCCCGTCGACCCCTCCGTAATCATATTACATAAAGAACATATATTATTTCGAGGTGGCAAGTGGCCCAACCCCACCACCCCCGGCCGGAGCCACTGTAACCACACACACACACACACACACACACACACACACACACACACACACACACACACATATATATATATATATATATAGAAATACATGTGGGTCAGAGCTTGGTTGACCAAGGACCTCGCCCATGGAACCACATGGCACCACATTTGAATGGGCCAGAGGGAATTGAACTCACCTCGCCAAGTAGGGCGACCTACTCCACCAGCGGCCCAACCAAAACCATATTTAAATATGTTCCAACCCATATGAAACCAACCAAACCCAAAATTAAAACGCTCCCAAACAAATTAAAACCAAGACATAATATATTTTAAAACTCACCATACTATTTTGGAGTGAGCGGAGTCTGAACCCCACCCACCTCCATGCTATTCTCCTCCACCGCCAAAAAACCACAACTATGGTTCTTGTTATCTCCGTTGGAGCGCAGCTACTTAACCCACCCTCATTTCATTTGTAAAGGCAAGCGGTGGACCAAGAGAAGGAGCGGATTTGAAGAGCCATGTTACGGTGAACTCGGAGGTCGAGCAGCGAAACGCTAAGCCCGAACCAGGGGCGGAACCCTGAGCGCATCCATAGAGGCGGAACCATGTTGGCATGCTTTTCGAGGCAAATAATTTTTTCAAAGAAGATTCCTCGATGTCTGAAAGATTCCATGGGGAAGTAATATTTAATTTTGTCAGTATGCTATGAAGTTTACACTCATTTTAACTGAAATTTTGTAGGGAACACAATGGTAAAGCCATAATAGCCATCTAAGCAGTAGATTTGTAGATTCCCTGTAGAAAAGAATCTTACAGAATCTTGAGGGTATCAAAAAGATTCTTTGAGGCCCAAAACTTGCCGAAGTCCATTTTAGACAAACTGTAGATCAATTTTACACCTCTCAGCGACAAGAGCTCAATGGAAATGTTTGTTTTAGAATAAGAGCTCCCAATGTTTTGGCCATTTTCCAAATTGGAGTGACGATGTCTGATTTTCAAGTGTGGACAGTTGATTCTATGCCCCTCGACGCCACAACTTCAACGATACAACTAGATTCACTAGCTAAGCATCCCCTTCTTGAGTGAGCTTCAGGGGTTGAGGTACATGCAGTTTGATCATGTGCCTCTTTTTTCTGTGATATGTATTAAGATTTCTATATCCCTGCTCGATTCATGTTGCGATATCTTGTTTTTTATTCATGTGATATTATGTTATGCTGATAGGAGGTCCATTGTGAGTGCGAGTTCCTATAGAGGAATGTTTCATGGAGAGATAGGCCAATCACGTAGAGGGCACATCCTTGTATGAGCATCATCCATGTACATCTTCCCATTTCCAACACTATATGAAGTAGCCAACCCCATTTTGGCATCGGGCCCAGAGACGTAGCCCACAATGGGTGAAATCCATTATCAACGACTTGTTCTTTTATGTTGTTGATGGTTGTATTGTTACCTCTTCCTTACAGCATGCACATGTGTTCTTTTATGCTCTTTTAAAATGAAATTCTAACAACTTCACAGAAGTAAAAGATCATGTGTAAATTTGGTAGCTGACGAACCTGGATCTACAGCGAGCACATTAATGTATTCTATTTGGTATGTCATTCACCAGTCATTTCAGCCCATGAAGGTTTCAACCATACATGCTTTCCACTTAATTAACAAGGTTGCACACGATACATCATTTAAGTTAATTTCTTGTTATGTGCATTCTTATGTTTTTATTTGTATTGTTTCTAGACCTATACTTTTCCATTGATGGTGCTCCCTACAGAACAGAAATCATCCCAAAAACTAGATTTTGTTTCTTTAAAAATAGTTGATTTTCCATTTGCATTTTAAACTATTTTTTCTTATTTGTGGCATGATTTTATATTATTAGCAAAATTAATTACATGTAACAGAGAGCCTAAAGGGTGATTCAAGTTGCCAATATAATCTTTTCAACCACAAGGTAGGGCATTTTTCATTTTGTTCACAGTTGCATCTAGAAATTGAAAATACCTCGAGATATTTGATACCACTCAATAAAAATCAACAAGAGGGGTAAACTTAATGGATTTTAGCTTATCTTTCTCACAATTACATTTCCCACATTTCATAGAGAGGGAGAATTTAGCAGGAAAGCCAATCCATTTCTGAGATGCGACTGTGTATATAATAAACATAATTCATTAAAGCAGACAACAATCATTAGAATCCAAAATATAGTAATCATCTGATATGATCTCATCAATTATGGTAGTAATTAATGAATAACGAAGGAAATTTACAAAGATCTAAGCTAAAGGTTTCTGGCTGTCTATAATAAGGGAGTTCAAATGACTAAGCAATGCAAGACTGACAGTGAGTAGCTATCCAACGAAAAGAGTAGTCCAATTGCAGATAAAATCAAGAAATCACAAAATAAAAATCAATCTATTAATATTTTAAAAAAATTAAACATAATCCACAATATAGCAATCATATTTTGTGATCTCATCATTTCTGGCGGTAATGAGTGAATAATGAAGGCAGTTTCCTAGGATCTAAGCTGAAGATTTTTGGTTGTCTATAATAAGGCAGCTCAAACAACTAAGGAATGCAAGACTGACTATGAGTAGTTGTCCAACGAAAAGAGTAGTCCATTTGTAGAGAAAATCAAGAAATTACAAAATACAAATCAGTCTATCAATTGTTTTAAAATAATTAAACATAATCCACAATATAACAATCATCTAATCTGATCTCATCAATTCTGGAAGTAATGAATGAATAAGGAAGGAAGTTTCCCAGGATCTAAGATGAAGGTTTTTGGCTATCTATAATAAGGTAGTGAAAATGACTAAACAATGCAAGGCTTACTCTGAGTAGCTATGCACACAAATCCTCTATTAATAAATAAAGTGCGGAGCCATGCAAAGGAAAGGATCTATTCTTTTTTACTACCTTACCACTGATAGGGTTAAAGGCTTCTCCTAAGCACTTGTTCGAGGAGACACAACTTGGGATCTAAAGAGACATAGATGTAATTTCTAATATACATGATTACTTATACACATATATATTTCCTACTGACTCTTTAAGCTTCCTTCCTATTTGCATACAATTAAAGAAAATGCATGAAGTATGGAATATATTATATAAAAATATATACACTTAACTACAGATTCCAGCCTTTAGCTTTCATCCTAAGAGTCTAACATCCTATCTCTGTCAGATACAAACATCCAATTAGCTCTACCCTATTTCCATAATTTATCATTCTATTTTACTCCCCATCATTGGCAAGAAAGTTTGGTGGATAATTGTATGTAAAGTTAAGTGAATGAGGTAAATAGCTAGGTAGCCCATGGGTAGTAAGAACGATAGTTTTTCTTCAGGGTCTAGATGGATGGGAGGATTTTCTCTAATGTTCCTTCCTTCCCCCTCACCGTCTGTATGTCTCTGTGTAAGCCAATAGTATTTCTTCCCGATAGAAAATAATGTCCTTCCCCCAATCTGTCATTCTCGGTGGATGGGAGGATGGGTGGATTTCCCATGTTATCTGTTTGCCTTCGGTAAAGGGTCTATTTGGGGAAGTGAAAAAAGGCTATGCATCGAACTCGTAGGTTATGAAGTGGGAAAGTCTATGGCTCATACCTAGAATCATAAGTAAAGTGGTCAATAGAATCATCCATAATCAAGGAAACTAAAAAAACCAACAAACGTCGGAAGGATGGTTAAATATCTAAAGGATGTCCCAGAAACACTAAATAGCTAGTGAGCGTGTAAAACCAAACCCCATACAATGATCTAGCTAGTGTGTGAGTGGTTCCTTGAAAAAGTGGGGTGGTATCGGGTCCAAGAAGAAAACCCTATGATGGGTCCGAGTGAAGAGAGGCACGGACATCCACTCAACTTTACTATGTTTCCATAATTTATCAGTATTTTTTACTATGTTTAATATCATTCACATTCTCACTCTATTTCTTGTCCTAGAAATTATACACACCCAGAAACATGCACAAAGAGGGAGAATTTAGTAGGCCAGATAAAGAATTTAGTGTGCGTCCCTGTAACTGAGAAAGGAGACGAACAAGTTGTGGACGAGCAAGCTGAACAAGCACACCACTGCCATAAGGAGACACAAGCAGCTAACTCTAAAACCTGAAAACACTACAAAAAATATATATTATAAGTTATGAAACAAAATAAAAATAAACATAAACACACTGCCACACAAAGTGAAAAACACACCTCTCAGCGGTCCGCAAGTGAAAAAAAATCCTCCCGGCACTCTCCAATGGTCACTGCCAAGAAATAGACAAACACACTGCCACACAAAGCGAAAAAAGCACCTCCCAGCAGTCTGCAAGCGCAACAAGGTACTCCTTGAGCTCTCCAACCTTCACGGATAACAAGCAGATAAAGAGTCAAAAATTTGTTGCAGCCTGCAGGCTGCTATATTCATAAAAATGAAGTTTGGCCAAACTTTTAGTTCGGTCAAACTTTTAATGCCGGTTTTTCTGCCTCCAGCCAAAAATTCGGTTATTATTGCCGTCAACGTAAATGTGGGAATAATTTCGACTAACGACAGCAAAAGTTCAGCCAAATTAATTTCACAATTGTGGCCGAACTTTTGAAAAGTTTGGCCACAATTGTGGGAGATTGAAATTTTCGGGCACGTTTCTCACGAATGTGTAACCCAACTTCACATTTTTACCCATATATTATATAATTAAGAAAAAAAAACATCTATATAGTTTATAAAGAAATTGAAAAAAAATATTTTTTATAGTTAAAACTTTCAAGTAGTCTCACTATTTTACATTCTGTCCCTTTTTCAGTTAAATATTTTGGGTCAATTTTATCTGAAATCTAGCAAATATTTGATGGAATTGAAAATTTAAGTTGTGGAGTGTACCCAATCCAATTGCCAAAGAGAATTTTCAATACATTGAGTCCATTAATATATTAAAAAAAATAATTTGAGTCTATATGCATCTTAACCAAAGTTCTGAGGGATCAAATCTTTCAAGATGAAACTTTTTTTCAATATTTTACACTCTAAAAGAGGTATGCACCTCAATAGATATTTGATCCTTGTTGGCACTCGGTAGATCCATGGCTAAGATGGATCTATATTGGTATTTAAATCAAGTTGATTATGTTTCTCCCAACACTAAAATCATATGAGCTCTAGATTTTTGGGTACAATAAGGAGATTTTTGGGTTCAATAGGGAAAAAATGAAATTGGGAAAAGGACATTTCATGGATTTCCCACTACGATGTTACATTCAAGCATGTGCAATGCAATAATAATGTGCTTTACAGAAGAAAACTAGTGTTAGGTGCATAGAGACATATCTTTATATTTGTAAATCTAACTGGTATTTCCCGTTGCAATCCCATTTTTGGCTATTTAGTACAAAATTGCGAAAAAATCTAACCAACTATATTTTATATTAGTATATATCTTATATTGATATATATTTTACATTGATATATATTTTACATTTTATAAAAATTTAGAAAGTAAATAAAAACATTAAAGAAAACACTCAACACAATGTATAAATCATATAATAGACAAAATCAAATATAAATATTTTTTTATTAAAATACATAAATAAATCTCTATCTTATTAAAATATATTATAAAAAAACAATATTCATTTAACATATTATCTATTCTATTATATCCCATCACCATCACCATCACTACCTTCTCCATTAAGCTTATAAATTTTATAAACATATTATCTATTCTATTATATCCCATCACCATCACCATCACTACCTTCTCCATTAAGCTTATAAATTTTATAAACATATGAATGTAAATATAATTTTTATTATTGGGCATCCCATCTTATCACCGTCACCATGCCCACCCTCCTCGGTCGCGAAATGGAAATGAAAAAGTCAATATGTTTTTCATTAAAAACAGTTTATAATGGTTTATAAACAATTTCCAAAATGGAAATGAAAAAGTCAATATTTTTTTTAATAAAAACCGTTTATAATCGTTTATAAAGAAAAAAGAGCCAATAAACTTTATATTGAAATAGTTTATAAACTCTGAAAAAAAAGTCAATATATTATATATTGAAATAGTTTATAAACTCTAACTAATTGGAAAAATAAGAAGGTTTATTTGACTTAAAGATTTTTTATCTATTTCTAAAGAGTTTTGTGCTGATACTTAATATAATTCAGTTGTTTTTTCTACTTTAAAAAAAATAAAAATTATTTGATCCTTCTACTTTCTGACTCCTTTAACTTATCCTATATCAACTTCTTTTAACCTAAATCAAACTCCTCTTCTACAACTTATACTATATATTTTATTATTCCATTGCATTGCCTCACCATTGTCGTCACCACCACCACTTTCCTCTCTCATGAAAATGGAAATGAAAAAAAAAATTATGGTTTTTTAGTTTATAAAAATAAGATGAAAAAGTCAATAAACATTGAAATATTTTATTAACTATAACTAATTGGCGGAGACAAGAAGGCCTATTTGATCCTTTTAACCTATCCTAAATACCGATCACCCTCCTCTTCTCCAACTCCTTTAGCCTATCCAAATTTTCTAGAATTATACTAATGCAAACCATATTTGTAAAATGAATTTTGATCAACCTCTTCGTCTCCTCTCATATTAACAAGAAGCGATGCATCTAATAAATTCCCACAAAGCTATGGACGAAGAAAACATGGTATAGAAACTTGTAGGCAAATATACACAAGACAAATAGAAACGCAGGCCAACATTGCAAAATATGTTAAAATATACTAACTATTAGAGAGAAAATCAATAAAAAAATCAAACGAATTTTGGTCGCTAGCAGATTCATGTCGCTTCGAAACAGATAATGAATTAATTGTCCGATGCAATGTCGTTATCAAATAAAAATATAGGGTTCATGAAAAACGATCAACCGTTGGTATTGCGTCAATAATATTAAGAATGTGAACAAATACGTACCACTGATTTCCTATGACAGAAGTTTCCAGCCCCACAGATCCATTAACAATGAAATTGCGGACCCACACGGCAATGGTAGACTTGTTATATATTTGTGTGATTCCACATTCTATAGAGCTCATGCTCTAATCCCATGTCATATTTTCAATTGTTCAGACACCAATTGGTATAATAGTGAGCGCCTTCATCTGAAAGTTGCTCACCATTCTCACTATTGGTGTTCGTCGTAAGAAATAGAGGAGATATTCTTCAGCGCTGCAATGACGTCGAAGTATTTGATTATAATGGCGCTCACAATCCTGAATTCTCTGTTTCTTCTGGCATTTTTACGACCTACATTGGCGCAAAACAGCCTGCAGGTAGGATTCTACAATGCCAATTGTTCGCAAGCAGAATCAATCGTGCGGGGAGTAATCACAAGTCACTTTTCTACCGACAAATCCCTTCCTGCTGCCCTGTTACGCATGCATTTTCATGACTGTTTTGTAAAGGTAAGCGTGCAGCTCTCTGGAAATCATAGTCTCCTTTAAATTCAAGGTTTATAAATATAAATTGAATGGCATGGAATTAATAAATATATGTTGTTGAAGGGCTTCGATGGATCAATTCTGATTGATACGGTGGGCAATAACGTATCAGAGAAAGAAGCAGGCCCCAACCAAACTGTGAGAGGATTTGAAATAATCGATGAAGCAAAAGCCAAGCTGGAAAGTGCATGCCCTGGCGTTGTGTCTTGTGCTGATATAATTGCACTTGCTACCAGAGACGCCGTATTCCTGGTATATTCCACGAAGAAATAAGTTAGAGACCTAATTAGGTTTAGGTTAAATGATTTTTATCTTCCCTATCTAATTTCAATTTGAATAAATAATATATTACAAAGATCGTCAACTGGATTGACAGGCAGGGGGGGCGCAGTACAATCTCCCAACGGGAAGAAGAGATGGAAGGGTATCTTCAATAAACAATGTAAATCTACCGGGTCCTACCTTTCAAGTTTCGCAGGCAGCTGCAGCATTCGCAAATAAGGGTCTCACACTCCAAGATATGGTCATTCTGCTAGGTACGTATTATCAGTTATAAGTTACATATTTAAAGTTTAAACATAATCCGACCGTTTAGTTTACTTGAAAAAGCAATGCAGTGAATTGAATTCTTTGTTCTGATTCCAATTTCAGGCGCACATACCGTTGGGGTCGCACATTGCAGTTTCTTCAGCGACAGACTATACAATTTCCAAGGAAGCGGGGCGGCAGACCCTTCTATGGATCCAAATTTAGTGGCGACCTTGAAGAATGTTTGCCCATCCTCGTCTTCAACAAATGACCCCACCGTATTTCTGGACCAAAACACATCGTTTGCTTTTGACAACAGCTACTACCAACAACTACAATTAAAGCAGGGATTACCTCTGACATATCAGCAAAGGGTATCGTAACGAACATGGCCTCTAATGGAATTACATTTAGTAAGAGCTTCGCTGGTGCCATAATAAAAATGGGAAACATAGGAGTATTAACGGGTAAGAATGGGGAAATTAGAACAAACTGCAGAGTTGTGAATCCTGTATCTTGATAAGGGGGAAAGACCTCCAAATTGTAATGGGAGATGAATGCTTCATCTCCGCAATAAAGACGGGACGCCCTAACAAAAAATATCAGCCATTTCAAATCGTTGTAAAGCATATTCACATGTAAAATAAATCGAAAGCATCCATTATTGTTCAAGATTCCCGAATAATGCCATTATGAGAATATGCATATACCGAACTTTTTAACAGTTAGTTTTAAATTTGAAACTGGATATGTCTTCCTAATGAATGAGAGATGAGCGTCATCTGTTTGGCTCCGAGAGGCGTGTCAGTTAACTCAGCGAGTCAACTAGTTTAAGGTCAATCATTACGCACACCCTATATATAGAGTTACAAAATACAAATAAATTTATTGTAATATGGTCTAAAATGACAGGTAAACATATTTCATTTTAAATAATATAATTCAATGTGAACTTCACCTATATGTATTGTATTGGGTTTATTGACTATAACATAATATTTTAATGTTTAAAAAAGAAAAATTAAAAGTAATATAAACTAGTTATTTTTAAACAAAAAAGAAGATTTGGAAATAACATTTTAAAAAATCAATAATAATAAAAATATTTAATGTTATTTATAAATATAATATTAAATTATATTGATGTGTATTTAAAAATATATTAATAACATGTTCAGTAGGTTTTGGATAAATATTGATTGAGTGTTATGTTAAAGCATTCATTGATATGAAGTGACAGGTTCACTCTCAAATAAAGGTAATGTATTGGACATGATGAAAATGTTGTCCTACCAAGGTTACTATATATATATATATATAATATTTTATTGCTTATATTAATTAAAATATTTCAATGTAGCCTAAACTCAATTGGTTCAAAATTTCAAATTCCTCATTTCATCTATTCGTGCACAAGGGGCATACTCATTTGTTAATTCCTCTAAAAAATAAAAATAAGAATTAAGAAACTAGATGAACCCAATTGTTCTAAAAAATAATATATTTTTAATTAGTTTCAGTATTTTACATTTTGGCCTATATAAAAATATATTTTTAGGTTAATCTTGTTCAAAATTTAACAAAAATTAGTTGCAATTGCAAATTTAAGTGATGTAATTTAGCCAATCTAAATGTAAGGGACTTTTCAACTCATTACATCTCTTTTATTCTTAAAATAAATGTAGTTTTAAAAATGAAAAATCACAAACATAAATACATAATAACAAAAAAATTATAAAAAATTACATAAAAAGATTAAATCTTTTGAAATGCCAACATTTTTTTGAATTTATATTTAAAAAAAATATACCTATAATTTTTTTATATCTATCCATACTTAATCAATATATACTTACCCTAAATCTTATTAAATAATAATAATAATAATAATAATAAAATCTTCCAGAACTGAAAGATAGATAGGTGTGTTGTACTCCGTGATCTCCATCACCAAGAGGTTGCACATTCTTGATATGGTTTCTTTTAAGTTGGCATCATCACAAATTATGTTTGATTTCAGTAACGATCTGTTCACCGAGTTCTGCATTTGCATTTGTTCGTTGCGCAGTTGCTATTAACCAGTTGTTCGTTGTGCAGTTGCTTCAAGCAAGACAAAGATATCATAATCAAAATTTGCAGGAGTGCTCGACATAATCAGTTCTTGCAATGGTTGACTAATACCAGTTATAACTGTTTGCCCGTACGGTCTTACCACATATCTCTATTTTGCATATCGAACGTTTTGCTCACTTGCTTTTCCTTTTCGGCAATTTTGTTCATTCTTACCTTCCTTACTAATAGTTGGCGTTACGTCTAATTGTTTATTTTTAAATTTTCTTCTTTTGTTAGATCGAATTTAGATGAAGGTTAATTTTATGGTCTTTTGGGAACTATCTACGGAAGATAGTTTATTTAATTAATTTGTCTTGGAATGTTAGATTGAATTTAAATGAAGGTCAATTTTATAGTGGATTGGGCAACTATCTATTGAAGAGAGTTTATTGAATTTAGATGAAAGTCAATTTTATGGTGGATTGGGAACTATTTACTGAAGAGATTTTATTTAATTAATTTGTTTTGGGTTGTTAGATTGAATTTAGATGAAAGTCAATTTTATGGTGGATTGGGGAATTATCTACTGAAAAGAGGGAGGAAGCTGATGGAAAATTGAGTAGAGTCTCTGTATTTTTTGGGATGGTATAACCTAAATAGAGTTTATTTAATTAATTTGTTTTGGGTTGTTAGATTGAATTTAGATGAAGGTCAATTTTATGGTGGGTTGGGGAACTATCTACTGAAAAGAGGGAGGAAGCTGATGGAAAATTGCGTAGAGTCTCTATATTTTTTGGGATGGTATAACCTAAATAATTGGCTCTTATTTTTACTCTTTCTTTAACACACACACACACACACACACAAACACACACACACACACACACACACATATACATATACATAATTTCTTGTTGTTTTATAAGAGAGATTATAGATTAGAATCCAAATATATATATTTTTGTAAATTTTAATAATTAAATAAAATGTGAAAATATTTTTTTGTCTTACAAATAAAAAGTCTCGTATATCAATTTAATATCTAACTTAACAATATCTTTATCTATATTAACAATATTTTAAAATTACATTATAGTATATTATTATGTTTTACACATATAATAAGTAAAAGAGGCAAGAAACCTTATTATTTTTATATATTATAGGACAACCACCCAAGACCACTCAATGAAATAATAACGGAAGCAAAGGAATTCAAATTCACTACCAGAAAGATAACTAATCATAAATAAAGGCTTTATGGGCCTTTAAATTGTCACAACCAAACGATTCTAACTAACAAGTAATATAACACATATCAAAATTAAAATATACCAAACACAGGAAAATAAAAGTATCTCTTTAAATAATCTCAATAGCCATTTCAATTAACTTAAGAAATTTGTGAAAAGTATACTTATAATTTTGTGTGGGCCATTTTTGTTTCCTTTAGAATTTGCAAGTGGTTTCCAAGTTTTCTTGATTTATGTCATGATTACAGAATTGTTGGTCTCGGTTTCAAGATTTTATATAGTAATGATTTTTTTAAAAACTAATATGTTTACATATGGTTGTTGTATAACATTCTTTCTGCTTTTTTTCATGGAGCACTCATACTGACCATGAATGAGAAGTAGTAAGAGGCTTGAGGAGGATTACCTTACCTAAGGTGTTGGTAACTCCCATCAAGAGGCGCGTTTCCAATTTTTAGTTTGATTCATATTTCATGCTTTCCATTTTGCCAAAACTCTGGTAATGAGAGGGCCTAGTATCTAAGAAGCTAACCTATGAAAATTATGGAGGAAGGGAGAGGTGAATAGGATAGGTAAGAATTCCACTTACTGCTATGAGCAAGTATATATCTTAGTTCCCTTCATTGACTTGTGAATTCCAATATGAAGAGGAGGAAATCATAAGCCTTCATGGGCTTTGATTAATGGAGTGAAAATGGGAGTCGTGGGATAGTGATTGACATGCATGGGCTAAGGAGAGAATGCATGGTAATATAACTTGATGGATTTTACTTCTTCAAGAATTTAATATTATTATACTTGATAAACCTGGTCATGAGAATGTGGTTGTATATTTATTATCAAGGATCACTAGCAATGAAGTATATGAACCATTATATGATTATTTTCCAAATGAACATCTATTTTTAGTTTCATTAATAACACAATGTTGAGTAGATATTGCCAATTATATTTTGGACCACAAGTTGCACCAACATTTTTCATCTAGGGAAAACAGTGCTTTGGCAAGGAAGAGTCCACCATATACATGGATAAAATGATATTTATTCAAGGTAGGACCAAATTGAACTCTTAGAAAATGTGTTAGATAGAATGAATTATATGATATTTTGAAGGCATGTCATTATGAGCCATGTGATAAACATTTTGTAGCCATTAGAATGGCAAAGAAAGTACTCTTCACATGATATTATAGGAAAACATTGTATAGGGATGCAAATGAATATGTGAGGAATTGTGTTTTATGCCAAAGAATGGGTCAATCCACTAAATAAGAGGAAATGTCTATGAAACCATTGATTTATTTAGAGCCATTTCAAAAAGAGGGATTGAATTTGTTGGACCAATCAATCGACCTTATAATCAATTTAAGTACATACAAGTGTGTAATAATTATCTAACCAAGGGGGTGGAAGTGTAGGAATTAAAGAATATGAAATAAAAGAGGAAAATTGAAATCTTTAATGACAATACATTCAAAATATATGGAGTACCTAGAGGAATTGTGTGAGATAGAGGAGCTTAGTTTACGTGAAAGTTGGAGGAGAACCTCATGAATTTGTAAAAAATAAAGCACTAAAAGAATACATCATACCATCCTAAAGCTAAAGGGAAAGTGGGAGTAACTAATAGTGATTCCAAAAATATAGTTACGTGTTTTTTTAGTTCCACCAAAAATATTAATAAATTAAACTAATAGAAGAAATATTGGCTTAACAAACTATATGGGGAAATTCAACTGGATTAACACCTTACGAACTACTATTTAGTGAAATTATACTACCTCCCATTGATTTTGAAATTAAAATTCTAAAGAAAATAATGGAACTTGGGATGAGTCTTTCCCTAACATAGCTAGAAATAATAGATTAGTTTAATCAATTGGATAAGTTTATACAACAAGCTTCGAAGCACATACTAAAAAAATTAGTAAGAAAGGGCTCGTTGGAGTGAAAAATACATAACGAATATAATATTACAACCAAGAAATTGGGAATTTTTATATGACTCAAGGTCCGATATTTTAAAGGGAAAATGATCACAATATGGTTGGGACCCAAATTATATTTCAATAAAATTGGGTGCTAATCCAACATAGCTCTATCCCCAACCGATTCAGACTACTATGAGGTCTTTGAAGGAATTTTTGGAAACCGACAGTAATGGTGAAACTTTAATAGTGAAAGCTACCGATACATCGATGGCGACGTGGAGGTGTCTGAAGGGCTGAGGCTATACTTGGAAGTTGGGGTCACTGATGGCAGACATGTGGCAACACCAAGCTAAAGTTTCGAGACACGTCGGACACCGTAACTCAGCAAATGAAGGGTAAGAGGTATTACAGTTTAATAGGCCGTATAAAGAATTTAGTGTGCATACCGCAACCGAGAAAAGAGAGGGATAATTTAGTAGGCCAGATAAAGAATTTAGTGTGCGTACTTGCAACCGAGAAAGTAGACGAACAAGTTGTGGATGAACAAGCTAAAAAAGCATGTTGCTGCCACAAGGAGACGCAGAGCAGCTGATGCTAAAACCTGAAAACACTGCAAAAAACATATAGTAGAAGTTAAAGAAAAAAAACAATAATAAACATAAACACACCGCCACACAAAGTGAAAAACGCACCTCTCAGCGGTCCGCAAGCGAAAAATAATCCTCTCGGCGCTCTCCAACAGTCATTGCCAAGAAACAGACAAACACACTACCACACAAAGCAAAAAAAGAACCTCCAAGCGGTCTGCAAGCGCAACACAACACTCCTTTACCTCTCCAACCTTCACAGCTAATAAGCAGATAAAGAGTCAAAAAAATTTTATGGCCTGCAAACCACTATATTTATAAAAACGAAGTTTGGCCAAACTTTTAGTTTAGTTGAAATTTTAATGCCAGTTTTTCTGCCTCCAGCCAAAAATCCAGTTATTGTTTCCATCAAGGTAAACAACGGAATAATTTTGACTAATGACAGAAGAAGTTCGGCCGAATCAATTTCACAATTGTGGTCGAACTTTTGAAAATTTCGGCCACAATTGTGGGAGATTGAAATTTTTGGCGCGTTTCTCACGAATGTGTAACCCAACTTCACATTTTTACCCATATATTATATATAATTGGGAAAAAAACATCTATATAGTTTATAAAGCAATTGATTTTTGTTTTTTTTTATAGTTAAAACATTTCAAGTAGTCTCACTATTTTACATTCTGTCCCTTTTTCAGGTAAATATTTAGGGTCAATTTTATCTGAAATCTAGCAAATATTTGATGGAATTGCAAATTTAAGTTGTGGAGTGTACCCCATCCAACTGCCAAAGGGAATTTTCAAGACATTGAGTCCATTAATATATTAAAAAAATTAATTTGGGTCTATATGCATCTTAACCAAAGTTCCGAGGGATCAAATATTTCAAGATGAAACTTTTTTTCAATCTTTTACACTCTAAAAGAGGTATGCACCTCTATAGATATTTGATCCTTGTTGACACTTAGATCCATGGCTAAGATGGATCTATATTGATATTTAAATCAAGTTGATTATGTTTCTCCCAACACTGAAAGCATATGAGCTAGATTTTTGGGTATAATAACGAGATTTTTGGGTTCAATAGGGAAAAAATGAAATTGGGAAAAGGACATTTCATGGATTTCCCACTACGATGTTACATTCAAGCATGTGCAATGCAATAATAATGTGCTTTACAGAAGAAAACTAGTGTTAGGTGCATAGAGACATATCTTTATATTTGTAAATCTAACTGGTATTTCCCGTTGCAATCCCATTTTTGGCTATTTAGTACAAAATTGCGAAAAAATCTAACCAACTATATTTTATATTAGTATATATCTTATATTGATATATATTTTACATTGATATATATTTTACATTTTATAAAAATTTAGAAAGTAAATAAAAACATTAAAGAAAACACTCAACACAATGTATAAATCATATAATAGACAAAATCAAATATAAATATTTTTTTATTAAAATACATAAATAAATCTCTATCTTATTAAAATATATTATAAAAAAACAATATTCATTTAACATATTATCTATTCTATTATATCCCATCACCATCACCATCACTACCTTCTCCATTAAGCTTATAAATTTTATAAACATATGAATGTAAATATAATTTTTATTATTGGGCATCCCATCTTATCACCGTCACCATGCCCACCCTCCTCGGTCGCGAAATGGAAATGAAAAAGTCAATATGTTTTTCATTAAAAACAGTTTATAATGGTTTATAAAAATAAAATAAAAGTCATTAAACTTTATAATATTGAAATGGAAATGGAAATGAAAAAGTCAATATGTTTTTCATTAAAAACAGTTTATAATGGTTTATAAACAATTTCCAAAATGGAAATGAAAAAGTCAATATTTTTTTTAATAAAAACCGTTTATAATCGTTTATAAAGAAAAAAGAGCCAATAAACTTTATATTGAAATAGTTTATAAACTCTGAAAAAAAAGTCAATATATTATATATTGAAATAGTTTATAAACTCTAACTAATTGGAAAAATAAGAAGGTTTATTTGACTTAAAGATTTTTTATCTATTTCTAAAGAGTTTTGTGCTGATACTTAATATAATTCAGTTGTTTTTTCTACTTTAAAAAAAATAAAAATTATTTGATCCTTCTACTTTCTGACTCCTTTAACTTATCCTATATCAACTTCTTTTAACCTAAATCAAACTCCTCTTCTACAACTTATACTATATATTTTATTATTCCATTGCATTGCCTCACCATTGTCGTCACCACCACCACTTTCCTCTCTCATGAAAATGGAAATGAAAAAAAAAATTATGGTTTTTTAGTTTATAAAAACTAGCAATTGCATCATATGTTGCAAAAGAAACACCGAAGAAGTAACATAGGAAAGAGTAGCATAGAGAAAATTGCCGAGCAAGGACGCCATGAATGGTGAAATGTTTCTCAGAATGTGGTGAAAAAAAATTCAAAAAATCTAATCTTTCTTGTGTTTCTGAAGAATAGTAGTTATGTTTAATGGTAGAAATATACTTATACCATGTTTCAAAAATCTATCCTGTGATATATGTATCTAGATTTCTCAAAAAAAATATTAAAACTTGATAGTTGTAAGTGAAATTTTCCAAAATTTCTGCTAAATTATCTTAAAATACTACCAAAATTTCCATTGTTTTCATGTAAAATTGTGACCATGTATGCATAGAATCGTCGTGTAGATATAGAATCATCGTGTAGATATAGAAATGGAAGATAAGATTAGGGTTTAATGAAAATTAGAGTTTAATGAAGAAGAGAATTACTTTTCATGGTTTCCAATCGCTATCATGTATGGAAGTCGCGAAACAATTGCATTAATTAACTACAGAAAGTGGTCCCACTCAACCAAGAAACCTGTAGCATAGCTAAGGTCTCCAATATGGAAACTGAATCCACCTCTCCCTCCAACACTTTCTCTTTTATGGCTTCTATTACCCCAAGTGACCTTGGTTGACCATATCAATCACATGAGCTATTCAAGCATAGCACAGACGAGCTATTCAAAATACTTTGACAGGATTTCTTTTTCAATTATGGCTTCAAAATTCATTGAGAAGAAATAATCTATTGAAAGAGCTCCTCAATCCTGAAGCTATTAATTTTTTTTTACTTAAAATAGATCAATATTAATTAATTAATATTAAATTTAAAATATTTCGAAAGTATTTAAAACTTACTTCTTATTTTAATAATTCATACATATATCCCAATAATTCATATATATCTCCCTCACAACGTCCCTCTCGTCTCTGTGTCTGCTCTTTAAGCAGGGATAAGATTTACCCAATACCAACACCATCAAAGCAAATGCAAATGAACAAATTAAGATAATCTAAACAAACTCTGTAATTGAGGGCTCATTATCTAAACGAACTGTTTAATTGATCAATAAACACAAATTGCATGATGAAGAAGTATGTAAAAGATACTAGATTGTATGTATACCCTGCTTATTATTTAATAATCAGAAAACTGTCAATAAATGACCAGATTATCAAAAGGAAGATATGAATTATCCATAATAAATATTTTGATGTCAATTCCATTATGAGGTCCAACTTGCCCCTTCATAATTCTGACTATTTCCAGAATGCAAAGAGATATTTTGAATAAAGGTCCAATCTGCCCATTCATGATTCTGACTTGTTGCAGAATGCAAAGAAATATTTTGATGCCAATTCTATTATGAAGGTCCAATCTACCCCTTCATGATTTTGACTACTTCCATTACGCAACGGAATAGATCTTCAAATTTCAGTAAAATTATTTCTACATATTTAATTAAGGTAAAAATAAAAATAATCAAATTATAAAACATACAAACATTTTTTTTCGTATCATGAAAAACAGAGCACTTTAAAAATAGGGTGCTTATAATATATATATATATATAAGCAAAAAAAGTAAAAGGCTAGCTAACTTATATCTCACCAGGAAATTCCAATAAACCTACTACTCAAAACTTGGGTGCCACGAAAACTGATTTTTTATTTTAAGTGCCACCTCACTTCTGATTGGCTTCCATATCTTGCTGGGATGGCCACCTACCTCATGAAAATATTTCATGTTTGTGGTTCAGATTTAATGTTTCAGTCACTCAAAGTAATCAAATGAGTTGAGTTGGCTTGAATAAGAGGTGACATGGATGGCAATATATTTCACAGAATAGCTTGCTTACACCGTAATACCTCTCTGTTTATGGTTCATTAGTGTGAAACGGGAATTCCATGAAGTTTCAGACAGTTAAAATTGAAGCCAAAACGAAATAGAACTCTCATTAGAAAGTTCTACAAAGGTTTTGTGTGTGGTGGTGCACGAACCCAAAGTTTGTGAAATTGTCGAGCAGGGACGCCATGAATGGGGGAATGTTTCCCCGAATGTGGTGAAAAAAAATTCAAAAAATATAATCTTTCTTGTGTTTTTGAAGAATAGTAATTATTTTTAATGGTAGAAATATACTCATACCATGTTTCAAAAATCTATCTTGTGATATATCTATCTGGATTTTTCAAAAAAAAATCTTAAAACTCGATAGTTGTAAGTCAAATTTTCCAAATTTTCTACTAAATTATCTCAAAATACTACAAAAATTTCCATTGTTTTCGAGTAAAATTGGACTATGTATGCATAGTATCATCGATATAGAATCATTGTGTAGATATAGAAATGGAAGATAAGATTAGGGTTTAATGAAGAAGAAATTTACCTTTCATGGTTTCCAATGGCTGTCATGTATGGCACTCGCATAGCAATTGGATTGATTAACTACAAAAAGTAGTCCCACTCAACCAAGAAACTTGTAGCATAGCTAATGTCTCCAATATGAAAGCTGAATCCACCTCTCCCTCCAGCACTCTATTTTATAACTTCTATTATCCCAAGTGACCCTGGCTTTTCTCTTTTATGACTTCTATTATCCCAAGTGACCCTCGCTAACTATATCAATCACACGAGCTATTCAAGCATAGCACACACGAGCTATTCAAACTACTTTGACAGGATTTATTTTTTGGTTATGGCTTCAAAATTCATTGAGAAGAAATAATCTATTGAATTTTTTTTTACTTAAAATACATCATTATTAATTAATCAATATTAAATTTAAAATATTTCAAAAGTATTTAAAACTTACTTCTTATTTTAATAATTCATACATATTACATATATTCCAATAATTCATCCATATCTCCCTCACAACGTTCCTCTCGTCTCTGTGTCTATGCTCTTTAGCAAGGAATAAGATTTACCCAATACCAACACGATGAAAGCAAATGCATATGAACAAATTAAGATAATCTAAATAAACTCTGTAATTGAGGGCCCATTATCTGAACGCACGGTTTAATTGACCAATAAACACAAATTGCACAATGAAAAAGTATGTAAAAAATATTGGATTGTATATATACCCAGCTTATTATTTAATAATAAGCAAACTGTTAATAAATGTTAATAAATGACCAGATGATCAAGAGAAGGATATGAATTATCCATAATAAATATTTTGATGCCGATTCGATTATGAGGTCCAACTTGCCCAATCATGATTCTGGCTAGTTCCATAATGCAGAGGAATATTTTGAATGAAGGTCCAATCTGCCCATTCATGACTCTAGCTTGTTGCAGAATGCAAAGAAATATTTTGATGCCAATTCTATTATGAAGGTCCAATCTGCCCCTTCATGATTCTAGCTACTTCCATTATGCAACGGAATAAAAGTTAATCTTCACATTTCAGTAACAATATCCAACTTGCCATTCATGATTCTGGCCAGCTCCACTATGAAAAGAAATAGAGGTTAATCTCCACCTTTTTTTGTAACAAATATAAAACATTTGTGTTGTTATGTGTATTCTTTTAACATCATTAAAAGGTCTTGATCTAGGAAGTAAATTGGAACTTGATAAAGCTCCAGAACCATGACCACATCCAGTGCAATATTAAGCGTACGTTAAGTGTATTTGGATAACCCGTCAAGAGAATGCAAAAAAATACAAATGAATAATTTACCAATAAAATATTGGCACTAGATTTTGCAGCCAATGCGTATCATAGAATCTTCCAATTGTGATCTTACTAGCTACTTCTAAGCTCTAAAACTCAAGGACCTAAATTCAAGCCGTATATGTAACCAGAATCACAGATATTATGCAGACTACAAAATCTTGGAGTGATAAAAAAACTCCTTTGTACTTAGATCTCTCTACATTTTGTGAGAATTAATGTTCCAATAGAATGAAATGATTTTGAAGGGAAAATAACCAGCCTCTCCACGCTTCTGAATCGTAGATTTTATCTCTAAGAATTCACTTCCAAACCCAAAATCTCCATTGCAAAAAGCATTCAGACTTGAAATCATCCATTCGATTGGGCTTTAAATTGCTATGATAAGCAGCATTCTTGCCACAAACAATAATGCAGGTAGAAGATTAATTATGATCTAAAAAAATTTATAGATAGAAAAAAGAGTAAGGTCAAAAAAAAATTGAACTAAAATCAAAATTATGGCTCTCAATTGCAACTGAGCGTTATAAAATATTTCGATTCTCTAAATCTGAGATAGGAAACTTTAAATCGTCTAAGGGCAGACAAATTTAGCACCTATTAACTGCTTCTAGCCCAATTATGCTCTATGGAAATGACAATGAAATGCACTGACCCTGACTAATTGAATACCATGGTTTGAAACCCAATTTCGGCATCCTACCATTTCTGCTACCTGGTGAGATTCGTCGCCTCCTGCTGCAAAATTTCAAGGCACAGCTTGTCCCTGACTGATTGAATACCATGGTTTGAAACCCAATTTGGGCATCCTACCATTTCTACTACCTGGTGAGATTCGCCACCTCCTGCTGCAGAATTTCAAGGCACAACTTTTCTCGAGAATCGAAGAGCCCTGCAGCGTAAGTAACAGAAGCGTGCGACTGGACCTGTACAATGGGATGGGTTAATCCATTGCTAATGGCCAGTCCATCCAGTCGCAATGGCAACGCCCTGCCCTCCTCCCTATTTCATTGTCTAGCTTGTTAAGCATATACACGCCCAGAGAGGGAACATACTTTCCCGCATAGCTCTCGCCTTGAAAAACCCTTGTAGGACCGCGTACAAGTCCTTGAAAGTGGCAATACTGAATTTGCTTCCAATGGGACTGTCCAAGAAAAGTAAGCCAAACACACGATTCCAAGGTGTAGTATTCTGATGCAAATGCAGATCTGGTCATTCGATTGTCAAGGTACTTAATTGGAAGAAATTTCTGATCATACCAGAGCAGCGGAGATCTCCTTCCAGCCAAGCAGAATCGGAATTTCAGACTTCTGCTGCTCAGTTGGGGTGAGATGGCCTCGTAGTATGTATAAAATATTCGAGCGCCTTTCTTTCCCTCTATACTCAGATATCCAGACTCCGTCGGCAGCGCCTCCCTGGGAAATTCCACACCGGCCACACCCACAACATCCCAACATATTATTGCTACTATTTGTGCAACCACCACAACTACTACTGCAACCGCAATAGAATTTCTTCCACTCTTACCTCGAATTCCTATTGCTTTCTGCTTGCAATTTCTACGTATTCATCGACAGTGTTTGGTTTCTGCAACTGCAATAGAATTTATTCCGTTCTTACCTCAAATTCCTATTGCTTTCTGCTTGCAATTTCTGCGTATTGATCCACAGTGTTTCATTTCTCCTAGGCGGCTTCAGTATTTGGTTTCCCCTTGGCGGTTTCAGGGTTTCTTGAGAAATTAGGGCGTTATCTTTCATCTCTAGGTTTTCATCATATTTTTTTCTATAACTGTATTTAATTCTAAGGTTCAAATGGTTTCAATCGTCTAACATCCATATCAATGGTGTATAATGGTACACGTAGCAATTTAGGAAAGTTGTTTTCACAAATAAGAACGCTTTATAGCGTAATAAGATGAAAAAGTCAATAAACAAAATATTGAAATATTTTATGAACTATAACTAATTGACAGCGGGAGACAAGAAGGCCTATTTGATCCTTTTTTAACCTATCCTAAATACTGACCAACACCCTCCTCTTCTCCAACTCCTTTAGCCTATCCAAATTTCTAGCACCCCTATCCAAATTTCTAGAGTTATACTAATGCAAACCATATTTGTAAAATGAATTTTGATTAAACCTCTTTACTAGGTTGTAATTTGCATCATACTCTAGATCAACCCTATATATAAAGTGTCGGAATACATGATAAGTTTGAAAAGCCATCAATTTTCAACAGTGGATTCGACGATATTGTGTCATTCATGTTCATCATAATCTTATGAATAAAAACGAAGAAGTTGCACATGGCCCTGGTCAAACTGAAAACAGTTTAAAATTCGGAAACTGCCAAGATATCACCTCTGGGATCGTGGCAAATACCTATCTCCCTCACAATTGACTTTTGAGCTTTCTGTCGTAACATTAAAATATACTAACTATTAGAGTGAAAATCAATAAAATATCAAACGAATTTTGATCGCTAGCAGATTCATGTCGCTTGGAAACCGATAATGAATTTATTGTCCGCTGCAATGTCGTTATCAAAAAAAAATGTAGAGTTCATGAAAAACAATCAACCGTTGGTATTGCGTCAATAAATATTAAGAATGTGAACAAATACGTACCACGGATTTCCTATGACAGAAGTTTCCAGCCCCACAGATCCATTAAAAATGAAATAGCGGACCCACACGGCAATGGTACTCTTGTTAGATATTTGTGTTCTTCCACATTCTATACAGCTCATGCTCTAATCCCATGTCATATTTTCAATTGTTCAGACACCAATTGGTATAATAGTGAGCGCCTTCATCTGAAAGTTGCTCACCATTCTCACTATTGGTGTTCGTCGTAAGAAATAGAGGAGATATTCTTCAGCGCTGCAATGACGTCGAAGTATTTGATTATAATGGCGCTCACAATCCTGAATTCTCTGTTTCTTCTGGCATTTTTACGACCTACATTGGCGCAAAACAGCCTGCAGGTAGGATTCTACAATGCCAATTGTTCGCAAGCAGAATCAATCGTGCGGGGAGTAATCACAAGTCACTTTTCTACCGACAAATCCCTTCCTGCTGCCCTGTTACGCATGCATTTTCATGACTGTTTTGTAAAGGTAAGCGTGCAGCTCTCTGGAAATCATAGTCTCCTTTAAATTCAAGGTTTATAAATATAAATTGAATGGCATGGAATTAATAAATATATGTTGTTGAAGGGCTTCGATGGATCAATTCTGATTGATACGGTGGGCAATAACGTATCAGAGAAAGAAGCAGGCCCCAACCAAACTGTGAGAGGATTTGAAATAATCGATGAAGCAAAAGCCAAGCTGGAAAGTGCATGCCCTGGCGTTGTGTCTTGTGCTGATATAATTGCACTTGCTACCAGAGACGCCGTATTCCTGGTATATTCCACGAAGAAATAAGTTAGAGACCTAATTAGGTTTAGGTTAAATGATTTTTATCTTCCCTATCTAATTTCAATTTGAATAAATAATATATTACAAAGATCGTCAACTGGATTGACAGGCAGGGGGGGCGCAGTACAATCTCCCAACGGGAAGAAGAGATGGAAGGGTATCTTCAATAAACAATGTAAATCTACCGGGTCCTACCTTTCAAGTTTCGCAGGCAGCTGCAGCATTCGCAAATAAGGGTCTCACACTCCAAGATATGGTCATTCTGCTAGGTACGTATTATCAGTTATAAGTTACATATTTAAAGTTTAAACATAATCCGACCGTTTAGTTTACTTGAAAAAGCAATGCAGTGAATTGAATTCTTTGTTCTGATTCCAATTTCAGGCGCACATACCGTTGGGGTCGCACATTGCAGTTTCTTCAGCGACAGACTATACAATTTCCAAGGAAGCGGGGCGGCAGACCCTTCTATGGATCCAAATTTAGTGGCGACCTTGAAGAATGTTTGCCCATCCTCGTCTTCAACAAATGACCCCACCGTATTTCTGGACCAAAACACATCGTTTGCTTTTGACAACAGCTACTACCAACAACTACAATTAAAGCAGGGATTACCTCTGACATATCAGCAAAGGGTATCGTAACGAACATGGCCTCTAATGGAATTACATTTAGTAAGAGCTTCGCTGGTGCCATAATAAAAATGGGAAACATAGGAGTATTAACGGGTAAGAATGGGGAAATTAGAACAAACTGCAGAGTTGTGAATCCTGTATCTTGATAAGGGGGAAAGACCTCCAAATTGTAATGGGAGATGAATGCTTCATCTCCGCAATAAAGACGGGACGCCCTAACAAAAAATATCAGCCATTTCAAATCGTTGTAAAGCATATTCACATGTAAAATAAATCGAAAGCATCCATTATTGTTCAAGATTCCCGAATAATGCCATTATGAGAATATGCATATACCGAACTTTTTAACAGTTAGTTTTAAATTTGAAACTGGATATGTCTTCCTAATGAATGAGAGATGAGCGTCATCTGTTTGGCTCCGAGAGGCGTGTCAGTTAACTCAGCGAGTCAACTAGTTTAAGGTCAATCATTACGCACACCCTATATATAGAGTTACAAAATACAAATAAATTTATTGTAATATGGTCTAAAATGACAGGTAAACATATTTCATTTTAAATAATATAATTCAATGTGAACTTCACCTATATGTATTGTATTGGGTTTATTGACTATAACATAATATTTTAATGTTTAAAAAAGAAAAATTAAAAGTAATATAAACTAGTTATTTTTAAACAAAAAAGAAGATTTGGAAATAACATTTTAAAAAATCAATAATAATAAAAATATTTAATGTTATTTATAAATATAATATTAAATTATATTGATGTGTATTTAAAAATATATTAATAACATGTTCAGTAGGTTTTGGATAAATATTGATTGAGTGTTATGTTAAAGCATTCATTGATATGAAGTGACAGGTTCACTCTCAAATAAAGGTAATGTATTGGACATGATGAAAATGTTGTCCTACCAAGGTTACTATATATATATATATATAATATTTTATTGCTTATATTAATTAAAATATTTCAATGTAGCCTAAACTCAATTGGTTCAAAATTTCAAATTCCTCATTTCATCTATTCGTGCACAAGGGGCATACTCATTTGTTAATTCCTCTAAAAAATAAAAATAAGAATTAAGAAACTAGATGAACCCAATTGTTCTAAAAAATAATATATTTTTAATTAGTTTCAGTATTTTACATTTTGGCCTATATAAAAATATATTTTTAGGTTAATCTTGTTCAAAATTTAACAAAAATTAGTTGCAATTGCAAATTTAAGTGATGTAATTTAGCCAATCTAAATGTAAGGGACTTTTCAACTCATTACATCTCTTTTATTCTTAAAATAAATGTAGTTTTAAAAATGAAAAATCACAAACATAAATACATAATAACAAAAAAATTATAAAAAATTACATAAAAAGATTAAATCTTTTGAAATGCCAACATTTTTTTGAATTTATATTTAAAAAAAATATACCTATAATTTTTTTATATCTATCCATACTTAATCAATATATACTTACCCTAAATCTTATTAAATAATAATAATAATAATAATAATAAAATCTTCCAGAACTGAAAGATAGATAGGTGTGTTGTACTCCGTGATCTCCATCACCAAGAGGTTGCACATTCTTGATATGGTTTCTTTTAAGTTGACTCTTTTTGAAAGGCAAATTACATAAAAAGATTAAATCTTTTGAAATGCCAACATTTTTTTGAATTTATATTTAAAAAAAATATACCTATAATTTTTTTATATCTATCCATACTTAATCAATATATACTTACCCTAAATCTTATTAAATAATAATAATAATAATAATAATAAAATCTTCCAGAACTGAAAGATAGATAGGTGTGTTGTACTCCGTGATCTCCATCACCAAGAGGTTGCACATTCTTGATATGGTTTCTTTTAAGTTGGCATCATCACAAATTATGTTTGATTTCAGTAACGATCTGTTCACCGAGTTCTGCATTTGCATTTGTTCGTTGCGCAGTTGCTATTAACCAGTTGTTCGTTGTGCAGTTGCTTCAAGCAAGACAAAGATATCATAATCAAAATTTGCAGGAGTGCTCGACATAATCAGTTCTTGCAATGGTTGACTAATACCAGTTATAACTGTTTGCCCGTACGGTCTTACCACATATCTCTATTTTGCATATCGAACGTTTTGCTCACTTGCTTTTCCTTTTCGGCAATTTTGTTCATTCTTACCTTCCTTACTAATAGTTGGCGTTACGTCTAATTGTTTATTTTTAAATTTTCTTCTTTTGTTAGATCGAATTTAGATGAAGGTTAATTTTATGGTCTTTTGGGAACTATCTACGGAAGATAGTTTATTTAATTAATTTGTCTTGGAATGTTAGATTGAATTTAAATGAAGGTCAATTTTATAGTGGATTGGGCAACTATCTATTGAAGAGAGTTGAAGAGAGTTTATTCATTTTAGATGAAGGTCAATTTTATGGTGGATTGGGAACTATCTACTGAAGAGAGTTTATTTAATTAATTTGTTTTCGGTTGCTAGATTAAATTTAGATGAAGGTCAATTTTATGGTGGATTGGGGAACTATTCACTTAGCCGAGTTATTTAATCAATTTGTTTTGGGTTGTTAGATTGAATTTAGATGAAGGTCAATTTTATGATGGATTACAGGGAACTATCTATTGAAAAGGAAGGAAGTTGATGGAAAATTGAGTGATTCTATATTTTTTGCAGGATGGTATAACCTAAATAATTTGCTTTTATTATTATTCTTTCTTTAACATACATATAAATATATATATATATATATAATTTATTGTTTTTTCATAAGAGAGACTATAGATTAGAATCCAAATATACATATTATATATATTTTTATAAATTTTAACAATTAAATAAACATGTGAAAGGATTTTTATGTCTTACAAATAAAAAGTCTCATATCAATTTAATATCTAACTTAAGAATATCTTTATCTACCTTAACAATGTTTTTAAAATTACATTATAGTGTATTATTATGTTTTAAACATATAATAACTAAAAGAGGCTAGAGACCCTATTATTTTCATATATTATAGGACGACCACCTAGGACCACCTAATGAAATAAAAACGGAAGTAAAGGAATTCAAATTCACTACTAGAAAGATAAATAATCCTAAACAAAGACTTTATGGGCCTTTAAATTGGCACAACCAAAATATTCTAACTAATAAGTAATCTAACACATATCACAATTAAAATATACCAAACACAAGAAAAGAAAAATATCTCTTTAAATAATCTCATTAGTCATTTGAATTATCTTAATAAATTTGTGAAAAGTATACTTATAAATTTGTGTGGGCCATTTTTGTTTCCTTTAGAATTTGCAAGTGGTTTCCAAGCTTTCCTGATTTATTTCTTGATTACAGAATTGTTGGTCTCAGTTCCAAGATTTTACATAGTAATGATTTTTTTGAAAACAAATATGATTACATATGGTTGTTTTATAACATTATTATCTGCTTTTTTGCATGGAGCACTCATATCGGCCATGAATAAGAGCTAGTAAGAGGCTTGAGGAGGATTACCTTACCTAAGGTGTTGGTAACTCCCATCAAGAGGCGCGTTTCCAAATTTTAGTTTGATTCATATTTCATGCTTTCCATTTTTCCAAAACTCTGATAATGAGAGGACCTAGAATCTAAGAAGCCAACCTATGACAATTATGGAGGAAGGGAGAGGTGAATAGGGTAGGTAAGAATGCCACTTACTGCTATGAGCAAGTATCTATCTTAGTTCCCCTCATTGACTTGTGAATTCCTATATGAAGAGGAGGAAATCATGAGCCCTCATGGGCTTTGATTAATGGAGTGAAAATGGGAGTCGTGGGATAGTGATTGACATGCATGGGCTAAGGAGAGAATGCATGGTAATATAATTAGTTGGATTTTACTTCAAGAATTTGATATTATTATACTTGATAAACCTGGTCGTGAGAATGTGATTGTATATTTATTATCAAGGATCACTAACAACAAAGTATATGAACCATTATATGATTCTTTTCCAAATGAATATCTATTTTAATTTTCATTAATAACACAATGTTGAGTAGATATTGCCAACTATATTTTGGACCACAAGTTGCCCCAACATTTTTTATCTAGGGAAAACAGTGCTTTAGCAAGGAAGAGTCCACCATATAAATGGATAAAAGGATATTTATTCATGGTAGGAACAAATTGAACTCTTAGAAAATGTGTTACATAGAATGAAGTATATGATATTTTGAAGGCATGTCATTATGAGCCATGTGATAGACGTTTTGCAGCTACTAGAACTGCAAAGAAAGTACTCTTCACATGATATTATTGGAAAAAATTGTGTAAGGATGCAAATGAATATGTGAGGAATTGTGTTTCATGCCAAAGAATGGGTCAATCCACTAAATAAGAGGAAATGTCTATGCAACCATTGATTTATTTAGAGCCATTTAAAAAATAGGGATTGTATTTGTTGGACCAATCAATCCACCTTCTAATCGATTTAAGTACATACAATTGTGTAATAATTATCTAAACAAGGGGGTGTAAGTGTAGTAATTAAAGAATATCAAATAAAAAAGACAAATTGAATTCTTTAGTTACAATATATTCAAAATATATGGAGTACCTAGAGGAATTTTGTTAGATAGAGGAGCTTAGTTTACGCGAAATTTGGTTGAGAACCTCATGAATTTGTAAAAAATAAAGCACTAAAAGAGTACATCATACCATCCTAAAGCTAAAGGGAAAGTGGGAGTAACTAATAGTGATTCCAAAAATATAGTTACATTTTTTTTAGTTCCACCAAAAAGATTAAGAAATTAAACTAATAGAAGCAATATTGGCTTAACAAACTATATGGGGAAATTCAACTGGATTAACACCTTATGAAATACTATTTAGTAAAACTATACTACCTCCCATTGATTTTGAAATTAAAATTCGAAAGAAAATAATGGAACTTGGGATGAGTATTTCCCTAACATAGTGAGAAATAGTAGATTAGCTTAATCAATTGGATGAGTTTATACAACAAGCTTTGAAGCACATACTAAACAATTTAGTAAGAAAGGGCTCGTTAGAATGACAAATACATAACGAATATATCATTTCAACCAAGAAAATGGGAATTGTTATATGACTCAAGGTCTGATATTTTAAAGGGAAAATGATCAAAAGATTGTTGGGACCCAAATTATATTTCAATCAAATTGGAGGCTAATCCAACATAGTTCTATACCCAACCGATTCAGGCAGTTTTGAGGTCTTTGAAGGAATTTTTGGAGATCGACAGTAATGGTGAAATCTTAATAATGAAAGCTACCAGTACATCGATGGCGACGTGGAGGTGTCTTAAGGGTTGAGGCTGTACTTGGAAGTTGGGGCCACTGATGGCAGGCATGTGGTAGCACTAGGTTGTAGGTTCGAGATGCCTCAGATACCGTACCTCAGCAAACGAAGGGTAATAGGTATTACAGTTTAACTGTGATTAACCCATCTGATTTTTTCTTTAGTTTTTTCTTCAAGGGTTGTAGGCTAGCAGCTTAGAACAGTAGATGCATGCGCCTAATGTGAAGGAGAACAGGGAAAATAGAACTAGCTACTGTCGAAAAAGAGGATAATAGGAAACCATGGTCAATGGCTCGAAAAAGGTGGAGGTGGATCTTGAGTCAGGGGATATGCTAACCATGTGGGGTTTGGAAGTCACGCACCAGAATTTGAAGTAGTTCATTGGTCCAATTGTAATGCGTCCTTGGATCTCTGGAGGCTCGGGAGAAGAGAGGAGACAGGGAGGGGATTTTTTTTCCTTGGAGGAAACCCTAAACGACATGGAGAAAGGGACCATACTACCAAAAAATAACCCATTAAAAAGACAGGAGAATTCCTTTTACTCTACTGCAGAAGTAGGGCTTCAACTAGTAAGTGGTAAATTTCATGACTTACAACGTTTTGTTTACTTAAAGGGGGCCTCGAGGACATTGTAGAAAGCTGCGGATATCTAAAGAAACAAGGGTTTAAATTTTTTTTTTGGGGGGAGATATTATCCTTGGTTGTGATCAAGGGAGGGGTGGTGGAGGGTTTGATGGCATGTATACCCCCAAGGAATATAGGTTAGGGTGAAAAGAGGCTACAAGGTTTTCTACAGGAGGAAGTTGTTGTAAGAGACAAGAGGGTTTGGGATGATATACAGAATGAGGAAGAAGGAACTATAGAAGCTGGGATATCGTTGGCACTCTTCCACACTCAAGAATGTCACACGAGATATTCGTTTTTCTATTCAACTCCCTCTACAAAATGAAATTACATTTCATTTTAAGACAAATGGTTGAAGCCTGAAAACCTAATTCTAATAATGAAATTCAATTTTCAAACAGATGTTCAACAACCATTTTTCCTCGGGCCATCAAAAAACCCATTTATTCATTAAATCAATGCACAGGTTGTATTCTGGTTTATACATGAAAACACATAAAAAAGCGTTCAAAACACAAACTGGTGGACTTCAAATTTTATCGGTTCTGGTATTAAATCTCATCGCGTCCAGTGCCTTATAGCATTTCGACGATATTAAAGTTTAGCATATGATGCTATCCATTAAACGTTGGGGGCTGTGATGTGCGATAGTGACATGGCACATATCGCATCGCACCTAACATAACATAGCCTACGAGCAGTTTACAGTAAACATAAATTTCTACGGGCGTGACGTGCAATGGAGATACAGGAAAATGATATCTCATCGAAAAACAAAAAACTTGAAGACTGCGGAAGGTAGGTTATAAAAGTTGCAAAGTGCGTTGTTGTGGGCGGTAAACATTGGTAAATGCAGTAAAGAAAATACAAAGGAAATTATCACATGCAATAAGGTTTAAGGTGAGTCCCGCCAATATCACATCGGTGATAGAATAACATGACATGCGGTAAGGCTTATGGGTAAGGCTTAAGATTTGCAAATTATGGTCGGGCGACGTGGTAAGTTTTGGTAAGTGTGAAATTCATAATACAAAGGGTTCTGCGTAGTACAAAGGAAAATCATGGGATTGCAATGTAGTTGGGTGTACTATAGGTCACACTGGATATCGCATCAACAATAAAATAACATTTGTGGCAAAAAATTTAAGAGGTAAATAAAACGAAATGTGATGCAGGAAAAAGGTAAGTACTATGGTGGTTCAAAACAATAAATGCAAGGGATGGCCCGGTACTCGGTTTATATGGTTGGTAAGCCTCTAGGATCTTGGATGTAACGCATTATTCCCTATTTTATAAAATTGAGGAAGTTGTGGGCTTTTGAAATTATTATTCATGGCGGTGGTTCGGAGTATTTCCAACACTCCCCCTTAATCACATTTGCTACCATCGGTCATTCCGGACATTTTCTTAGGTAAAGATGGTAAAGAAAACTCTTACGCGATGGCTTTGTGAGGATATGTTGTTCCTCTTTCGTGTGAAAAATCTCACCATTACCAAGCGATTCTCTTATAAAATATTACTTTGCATCAATATGCTTTTTCTCTTGTGGAAAACAGAATTATTTGATAATGTTATTGCTAGAGCTATTATCACAATAAATTGTGGTTCCTTTGTCTTACTCATGACACAAATATCTCAACATCCTTCTCATCCATACTTCTTGGCATGTTGTCTTTGTCTAACGCCACATATTTCACTTCTTGTTGATAAATCAACTATTGGTTGCTTCTTGTAATCCCATGAAATGGCTCCCAATCCCAAATGAAACACATACCGAAATGTGCTCTTCCTATCATCTACACTTGCAACCCAATCACTGTTAGTGTAACCAATCAATTTAAAATTATCAGTTGAGAATTATAGAACACCATACTCCTTTGTTCCATTCACATACCTTAAAATTCTCTTGCCTGCCTGCCAATGAGTCTCCTTTGGCGTTTCCATGAATCTGGAAATTAAACTTACAACATACATAATATCAGGCCTAGGGAAAGTCAAATACATTAGAATGCCAACTATGCTCTTGTACAATGTTGGATCAACATTCTTGTTGCAATCTTCTTTGCTTAAGTTCAACCCCATGATAGTTGGAGTTATTTCTGCTTTCCTTTTATGCATATTAAACCTCTTTAAAACTTCTGCGACATATTTTTCTTGGGAAATAAAAATTCCCTTTTCATTTTTCTTTACTTGTATGTCCAAGATGTATCTCAATAAACCCAAATCATTCATTTCAAATTCACTCTTCATGATTGCTTTAAAATCAAAAATGAGACAAAATTCATTGCCTGTGAAAATTAAATCATCTACATATGAAACATCAATAAGGATCTTACCGTCATTTTCTTTAATGTAGAGTGTGGGTTCAACATCACATTTTTCAAACCCATTATCCATCATGTAACCATCGATCCTGCTGTACCATGCTCTTGGTGCTTGCTTCAGCCCCAAAAGAGCCTTCTTCAATAATGTTGACCTTACATCTATTTGGTAGACTTTCCACTTTTGTTGTGATGCTATGGACAACACTGTTCTCACTGTCTCCATCTTTACAACTAGTGCAAATGTTTCTTCATAATCTCTTCCTTGTTGTTGATTGTAGCCTTTCACAACAAGTCTTGCTATGCATTTCTATCTTGCCTTCAACATTGCTTTTGGTCTTATAGACCCATTTTAATCCAATAACTTCTTTACCTTGTGGGAATTCCATTAAATCCCATGTATCATTCTTTTCTATTGCACCAATCGCTTCATTCATTGCTTCAATCCATTTTTCTTATTTTACTTCTTCTTCGAAATGGAATGGGTCATCAACATGACAAAACAAAGAAAATAACGAATTAAAACCAATATTATTATTAGCTTCGTGCTCATAAATTTCACGCATATTTCTGAATAATGGTCTTCTTGGAGTTCTTGGAGTTCCACTTGAACTCAAGGGAGTTTCTGATCCCTGTGGTGTGCTTGGAGAAGCACTTCCTTGATTTTTCACTGCTGCTCTATTTCTTGCTTGCGGTGTGCTCTGCTGAGCTTGTGTAGGTGGAGGAGGAGCCACTTTTGAGGGATTATTTTCTACAATCAATTCCTCTCTATCTTCATGCGAAATACATGTATTCACATTTATAGTTTTCTATAAACTTCCATCCCAAGCTTCTTCTTCAATGAACTGCACATATCTACTGATTATAAATTTCTTAGTTGATGGATTATAGAGCTTTTATGCCTTGGATTCATCACTACATCCAAAAAATATACACTTCTCCCCCTTGTTGTCCAACTTCTTCCTTAGTTGATATGGGAGATGTGCATATGCCACACATCCAAATATGCTCACGGGAGTGAAAAATTGCTTTGTTCCACACCATGATTCTTCTGGAACTCTATTCATAACAATTTTTGTTGGATATCTATTTAAAAGATAAGCAACACAATTGACAGCTTCTACCAAATATTCATTTGGAAAATGTTTTTCCTTCAACATACTTCTGACCATGTCCATGAAGGTCCTATTCTTTCTTTCTGCAACATCGTTTTGCTGTGGTGTATACCTTGTGGTAAACTAGCTGTGTATTCCATTCTCCCTACATAAACGTAGAAAGTCTTTGGAGATATATTCTCCATATCTTTAAGTTCTCAACACTTTTAGATAGTGCCCAATCTGCTTCTCAACAAGATCTTTGAAGTGGCAGAACTGTTCAAACACTTCACTTTTTAGTTTTAAGAAATAAACCCATGTCTTTCTTGTATAATCATCTATAAATGTCAAAACATAATGATTTCCAGCTGATGATGGTGTTTGCATTGGTCCACACAAATTTGATTGGACAATATCTAAGGGTGCCTTTGCCCTTATGCTCTTTCTTTCTTGAAAGGATTCTCTATGTTGTTTGCCCAAGATGTAGCCTTCACATAGGCTGTCTGGTTTCTCTATGAGTGGTAATCCATTTACCATCCATTTTCTATGAAAGAGGTTCAAACCTCCAAAATTGAGATGTCCAAATCTCAAATGCCATAACCAGTTTTCATCTTTCAGTTCTTCTTGAAAGACCTCTTATGTGATTGCTGCTATCACACCTCCTTCCTTCAAGTCTGTTATGAGATTGAGAGGAAACATTCTATTCTTTTTCATATGCAATTCTACAATGACCCTTTTACTTGGAGGTATGTCCATGATTGTACACACATCATTCTTAAAAAACACATTGTAGCCCTTATTCATGAGCTTTCCAATGCTCAGAAGGTTGCATTTCAGGCCAGGTACATAATAGACATTTGGCACAAATTTATTTTCTCCCTTCCTTGTCAGTATTCCTACTCTTCCTTTTCCCATGACAAAAACCTTGCTATCAGTCCCTGTTGTCACTTCAGATTTCACATTCTCATCTAGATTAGAAAACATTGCTATGTTTCCAGTCATGTGGTTACTACAACATGAGTCTAAGAACGATACATCTTTATGTTTTTCTTATGCTACATTACATGTTAAAAGAAAAGTACTCGTGTTCTTATCTTCTTTTGTAAAGTTTACATTTTTTTTTATTACTCATGTCATTTTGTTTCTTTCTACATTCATTGGTATAATTCCCATACTTTTTACAATAATGACATTGGACTTGGGATTTATCATACCTTTTTCCATGTGATTTATTTTGGCTTGAGCCTTCACCTTCATTCTGTTTGTTGCCCCTTCCACTTGTGCTTGCAAACATATTTCTTCCACCTATTTGTGGGTTTCTTCCTCTTCCTTGGTATTTTCATCTTCCTCGACCTATACCTCAACCAAAAGAAATTTTTGTCTTGAAAGCATGCTGCAATGAGGAGTTCATTGTTATGTGCAATCTATGTTCATGAGACATCAGGGATGCATGAAGTTCATCCACTGAAAATATTGAGAGATCCTTTTTCTCTTTTATTGCCACTACTATGGCATCAAATCTCGAAGGTAGACTTCTTAGGATTTTCTCCAATATTCTTCTTTCCTCAAGTGTCTCTCCATGAGACCTTATATGGGTAACCAACCAAATCACATGTGTGAATAATCAGTCTATGTTATCAGACTCTTTCATACAAAGAGTTTCAAAATCTCTCCTCAGCATTTGTAATTTTTTTTTCTTCACTTTCTCCATGCCTTGATAGGTTGTCTTGAGAATATCCCATGCCTCCTTGGACTTTGTTGCTACTGCATTCCTTGGGAATATTCTATCATGTACTGCTTGGTAGAGATAGAAGAGGGCTTTGGAGTCCTTCTTCCTATTATCTCTCAACAAGTCTCTTTCTGTTGTTGTTAAAGCAGCCAACGCTGTTGTGTCTGTTGGTTCTTGGAAACCTTGTTCCACCAGCTCCCATATATCTTGTGAAGCAAACAGGGCCCTCATTGTAATGACCCAATAATCATAGTTCTTCCTATTAAAATGTGGTATTTGGGGATTTGTTAGGCTTGTGCCTGCTGCTGCCATTCTAACTGTGTAAATAAACAAACTTTTTAGATGTGTAAAAGAGAAACCTTATCACTACTGTGAAAGGTTTCTCACTACTGGAGACTTCTGTTTCTACAAACAAATTTTTTAGCTTCTTCAATGAAGACGGAGCTCGTGCTTCTTCCATCGAGAGCCTAGATCTTCTTTGATACTTTGTTGGAATTTCAGGATAAACATAAACAGAGGAAATGAATTTCCCCCCAACAATGCAGAGACTGCAAATAAAATGTGGAAACTAAAATTCATACACACAGACATCGTAACACATAGGAGAGGAACACAATTTTTTTTTCTATTCAACTCCCTCTACAAAATGAAATTACATTACATTTTAATACAAATGGATGAAGCCTAAAAACCTAATTCTAATCAATGAAATTCAATTACTGAACAGATGTTTAAAAACCATTTGTCCTTGGGCCGTCAAAAGACCCATTTCTTGATTAAATCGGCACATCGGTCGTATTCTGGATTATATATGAAATGTAAAAATGCGTTCAAAATACAAACTAGCGGACTTCAAATTTTATCTGTTTCGGTTCTAAAACCTCATCACGTCCGGCACCTTATCGCATTTCAGCGATATTAAACTTTAGCATATGGCGATATCCATTAAACGTTGCGGGCTGCGATGTGCGATAGTGACCTAGCACATATTGCATCGCAACCAACACAACATAGCATGCGGGCGGTTCATGGTAAACATAAATTTCTGTGGGCATGACGTGCGATGGCGATATCGCATCACAAAACAAATAACTTGCGGGCGGCGGAAGGTAAGTTATAAAAGTTTCGAAGTGCGTTGTTGCGGTTAATAAACATTTGTGAATGCGGTAAAGAAAATACAAAGGAAATGAACGCAAAACAAGGTTTGGTCCATGCGATAAAGTTTAAGGTGAGTCTCGTTGATATCACATCGATGGTAGAATAACATGACATGCGCTAAGGCTTATGGGCAAGGCTTAAGATTTGCGATGTGCAGTTAGGCGACGCAGCAAGTTGTGGTAAGTGCGAAATGCACAATACAAAGGGTTTTGCCGAATACAAAGGAAAATCACAGGATTGCAATGTGGTTGGGTGTACGGTAGGTCCTGTCGGATAACACATCGGTGATAAAATAATGCTAGTGGTGAAAATGTTAAGAGGTAAAGAAAAGGAAATGTGATGCTCAAAAAAGGTAAGTATTGTGGTGGTTCAAAACAATAAACGCAGAGGATGGCCTGGTACTTGGCTTGTTGTTGTTGCATAAAAATGCCTCCAGATCTTGGATCTACTGGTTGTCCCTCTCTGTTGCAAAATTGATAAAGTTGTGGGTTGTTGCCACTATTATTCATGGCAGTGGTTGGGAGGAAATTCGAACAACCATCACCACCCTCCTCCCTCATGAAAATGGAAACGAAAAAGAGAATATGTTTTTTCGTTATAAAAATAAGATAAAAAAGGTCGATAAACTTTATATTGAAATAGTTTATGAACTATAACTAATTGGCGGAGACAAGAATGAATATTTGATCCTTTTACTCTCTAACTTCTTTAACCTATCCTAAATATGGATCAACCTCCTCTTCTCCAACTCCTTTAGCCTATCCCAATTTCCTAGCATTATACTAATGCAAACAATATTTTTAAAATGAATTTTGATCAACGTCATCGTATCCTCTCATATTAACAAGAAGCGATGCATCTAATAAATTCCCGCAAATTTATGGACGAATAAAACATGGCATAGAAACTTGTAGGCAAATTCACATTGGACAAATAGAAAATATGTTGGAAGAGAAGCTCAGAGGAGAATAAAAGATTGTGTTACTAGATTGTAATTTGAAAAGCCATCAATTTTCAACAGTGGATTCAACGATATTGTGGATTTCATGTTCATCATAATTTTTATGAATCAAAACGAAGAAGTTGCACATGGCCCTACAAATTGGTCAAAATGAAAACAATTTTAAATTCGAAAATTGTGAACATATCACCTCTCGGATCGTGGCAAACACCTATCTCCCTCACAATTTCTTTTGAGCTTTCTCCCGTAACATTAAAATATACTAAATATTACAGAGAAAATCGATAAAATATCAAACGAATTCTGATCACTAGCAGATTCATACTGCTTGGAAACCGATAATGAATTTAGTGTTCGGTGCAATGTCGTTATCAAATAAAAATATAGATTTCATGAAAACAATCAACCATTGGTATTGGGTCAATAATATTAAGAATGTGAATAAATACGTACCACTGATTTCCTATGACAGATGTTTTCAGCCCCATAGATCCATTAACAATGAAATAGAGGACTCACACGACAATCATAGACTTGTTATATATTTGTGTTCTTCCACATTCTATACAGCCCATGCTCTAATCCCATCTCATATTTTGCATTGTTCAGACACTAGTTTGTATAATAGTGAGCGCCTTCATCTAAAAGTTGTTCACCATTCTCACTATTGGTGTTCGTCATAGGAAATAGAGGAGATATTCTTCAGCTCTGCAATGACGTCGAAGTATTTGACTATAATGGCACTTACAATCCTGAATTCTCTACTGCTTCAGCCATTTTTTCAACCTACATTGGTACAAAACAGCCTACGGGTAGGATTCTATAATACAAATTGTTCGCAAGCAGAATCAACCATGTGAGGAGTAATCACAAGTCACTTTTCTACCGAAAAAGCCCTTCCTGCTGCCCTGCTACGCATGCATTTTCATGACTGTTTCATAAAGGTAAGCTTGCACTTATCTGGAAATCATAGTCTCCTTTAAATTCAAGGTTTATAAATATAAATGGAATGACATGGAATTAATTAATATATGTTTCTGAAGGGCTGTGATGGATCAATTCTAATTGATATGGTGGGAAATAACGTATCATAGAAAGAAGAAGGCCCCAACCAAACTGTGAGAGGACTTGAAATAATTGATGAAGCAAAAGCCAAGATGGAAAGTGCATGCCCTGGTGTTGTGTCTTGTGCTGATATAATTTCACTTGCTACCAGAGATGCCATAATCCTGGTATATTCCACGAAGAAATAAGTTGGTGTTGAAATGTTAATTTCAACTGCAGGAATGTACATCTACAGCAGAGGCTATGCAGGAGTGATTTACTGCTCTGCAGCAGCTGCTTTCTAATTTTTTTCTCGTGGTTTTAACCACAACACCACAATTTCCGTTTTTGTTGAACAATCAATTCAGCGGTCCCCATGAGCCATCGTAGAAGTGGTCCCACTGCCAACTCAGTGCCGCGTGGACCAATCTCACTATATCGCGTAAGTTCGGTGCCTACGTCACCACAGTCAAAACCGGACCTGAAGCAGGTTTTAAATCAAATTTTATAAATCTTCGCATAACATCTTGGCCTGATGTCATCAACCCATTTTGTTATGCAAAATTTTTAATCTAATATGGCTCAATCTTTTTGAATTCCGATGGGGCCCATCCCTCAGCCAATCAGATTTCGTCTGCGCGGAGTTTGGGCTTTGTGACGTCATGCGGGTTTGTGACACGAATCCACAATGTAATATGGTTGATTGAATTTCAAGTCTGACGGTTTGGTTTTATGTTTTTGTTATAGCTTTATGTTTTACTATTTTTTATATCGCGCGACGAAACAATGCTATCAAACCTTGGTTATATGTATAATGAACATAATACATATATATTAAAAACTCCGTGAGTTTATAATATGTATATATGTGTTTTAATATATATCAATATATGCGCGCCATTGTAATGTGGGCCCAGAAGGCCTATACGGGGTTTGATTTTTTTTTTTAGTTGTATGTTGATTCAAAAATGTGCTGCAGTGTGTAAAATAATACAGAGTGCCCGAAGGTAAACAGAGAGATAGAATTTTGAAAAGCACAGAGTGTGTGCATTTTTCCTGTAAGGCAGACAGAGAGATTTTTTAAGCACTGCATTTTGTAGCAGTCATAGTGTAATCCCTCTAATAGAGGAAGATCAAAATTTTTGTAACTGTTTTTCCAGTTAATGAAATAGAACTAGTTTGTGTCATCTCTATCCAACAAAAGTAATTTTTTGTTTATTCTCTGTGTTCAAAGGAGAGTATTATTCTCTCAGTCTTTTTTCTTGAATTATCAGAAATTCCAACATGGTATCAGAGCTAGTCCAGGCTCTTTGAAGGTGTCAAAGAAGCTGAAGGAAGGATTTTTTGTTGCAGCGGTTTCTCCAGTAGTGTGAAGTCTCTGCTAAAATCCAAGGTATTTCTCAAAACAGAGTTTGTGTTACTATTTGAAGACAGTTAGTTTATTTAAAAAACACAGTCAAGTTATTTGAACATAGTTCAGAGTGCTAGCCATGGCAAGAGCCAGCAGAAGCATGAGTATTGGAAATACTTATCTCCCACAGTTTAATGGGAAGAACTACGATTATTGGGAAATCACCATGAGAGCCCTGTTTGCCTCTCAAGACTTGTGGGAGCTTGTTGAAGATGGTTTTGAAGAACCAGTAGATGAACAAGAGTTTAATTCCTTAACACATGCAGAGAAGGATTTGTTGAAGAGCAATAGGAAGAAGGACTCAAAAGTCCTCTTCTATCTCTATCAAGCAGTACATGAGAGTGTGTTTCCATGAAAGATTCTGATAACATAGAATCATTCTTCGCACATGTGATTGGGATGGTCACACAGATAAGATATCATGGAGAAACACTTGAAGAAAGAAGGATAGTGGAGAAAGTTTTGAGGATCTTACCCTCAAGGTTTGATGTTATAGTCACAACCATTGAAGAGACAAAGGATCTCTCAAATTTTTCAGTTGATGAGCTTCATGCATCACTGATGACACATGAAAAAAGATTGGGTAGAAATGAAAACTCATATCTGGAGCATGCCTTCAAGACCCAAATGTCCTTTGGAAGAGGAAGAGGTCAAGGCAGAGGAAACAACAGAGGAAAAGGTAGAGGCAAAAGCCAAAATAGAGGAGGAAGAAACAGCCCTGCAAATACTCAAGGAAGGGGCAGCAATCAAAATCAGAACCAAGGCCAAGGCAGTAGCCAACAAGGTGGAAAAAATCAAGCACATGGACAAGGGTATGATAAATCCCAAGTCCAATGTCATTACTGTAAGAAATATGGCCATTATGACAATGAATGTAGGAAGAAGTAGAATGACATGGGTAATAGACCCAGTGCCAATTTTACTAGAGAAAATATTAGGCAAGATAATTTTTTTTTAACATGTAATATGGCTGAGGAAAAGAGTGAAGATTTATGGTTTCTAGATTCAAGATGTAGTAACCATTTGACAGGAAACATTGCTAAGTTTTCTATGTTAGATGAAAATGTGAAGTCCTCAAGTAACATTGGGAACACACGAGTAAAGTCTCTCCGTCATGGGAAAAGGTAGAGTAAGTGTGTTAACAAAGAAAGGAGAAAGGGAAATCCATATCGAGATGTTTACTATGTGCTCAGTATGAAGTGTAACCTTTTGAGCATTGGAAAAAACATTAAGAAAGGCTACAATTTGTTCTTTTTAGGATGATATGTATGTACCATCATGGACATACCACCCAAAGCAAAGCAGAGAATTGCACAAGTGAAGATGACAATAAACATAATGTTTTCTCTTAAGATGAGAGCAGCATTTGAAGAAAATAGGCGCAATGAGAGCTTGATGACACAAGAGATATTCCAAAGAGAAGAAAATGATGAAAAACTGGTTATGGCACTTGAGATTTGTACATCTCAACTTTGGAGTTCTCAATTTGTTGCATAGGAAAGTAACTGTAAAGAGATTACCATTGATTGAAAAGAGAACAACTCTTTGTGAGAGGCCGCATCTTGGGTAAACAACACGAGAAATCTTTCCATTAGGAAAGATTGTAAGGGCAAAGGCACTTAGAAATAATCCATTCTGATTTGTGCGGACCAATGCAAACATCGTCATTAGCGGAACCACTATATGCTAACATTTATTGATGATTACACTAGAAAAACTTGGGTTTATTTATTGAAGTTAAAGAGTAAAAGTGTCTAAAAAAATTCTACCACTTTAAGGCTCTTGTAGAGAACCAATGTGGGTAGCATATTAAGGTCTTAAGAATAGATAGAGGAGGAGAATATATCTCGAAAGAATTTATGTGTTTTTCTAGAGAAAATGAGACTCATAAACAATTTAGGGCAAAGGTATACACCATGAAAAAATGGAGTTACCGAAGGAAAAATAGAACCATCATGGATATGGTGAAGAAGTATAGCGAAGGTAAAACATTTGTCAAATGATATTGGGTTGAAGCTGTACATTGTGTAACATATGTTCTAAATAGATTCCCCAACAAAGAGTGTAATGAATCGGGGTTTCGAAGAAGCATGGAGCGGCATGAAACAACATGTCACCCACATGAGAGTATTCGGCTGTGTGGCTCAGTGCACACATTCGGATAAGATGAGAAAGAAGTTGAGCAAATGAAGGGGAGAAGTGCATATTTTTTGGATACGGTGAAGAATCCAAAGCATACATGAGTTGTATAACCCATCTACCAAGAAATTTATGATAAGCGAGAGATGTGCAATTTATTGAAGAAAAAGCTTGGGATGGAAGCATTAAGAAAACAATGAATCTTAAAAGTTGTTTGTCCTCATGATGATGATGAGGAAGAAATGGCTGAAAGAAAACCCTAATTAGCAATAGCACCTCTAGAAACACAAGGACAGAAGGGACACCACAAGGCGTATGAAAACACCCTTGAGAAGTGATGATAGTGCTTCTCCAAGCACATTACAAGGAGCAAATTTGAGTGCTTCTACAAGCACAAGTTTAGAAAGTGAAAGAGGAACCAAATTCATAATTTTGAATGAAATTTATGAATAGGAATAAGGTATGAATTCTTTATTTTCATTATATTGTCATTAAGAAGATCCTATTCATTTTGAAGAAGAAGTAAAAAATAAGAAATGTGATAGATGCTATGGATAAAAAGATAAATTCCATAGAGAAAAAATAAGATATGAGAATTAATTGATCTCCCAAAAGGCAAAGAAGTTATTGGAGTAAAATGGGTTTATAAAACCAAAAGCAACGACTAAAGGTAAGATTGAAAGGTACAAGGCACAGGACTTGTTGTCAAAGGCTACAAGCATCAACAAGGAAGAGATTATGAAGGAACATTTGCATCGATTACAAGAATGGAAACAAGAAGAGAAGTGTTGTCCATAGCGACGACAACACAAGTGGAAAGTTTACCAAATGGATGTGAAATCAGACATTCCCGAATGGAGTATGGATGGAAGAGGTATATGTTGAACAACCTTTTGGATATGAGAAAGTAGGCGAAGAGCACAAGGTATGCGAGATTGAAGAAAGCTCTGTATGGGCTGAAACAAACACCAAGAGCATGGTACAAGTAGGATAGATGACTATCTACCGAAAAAATGAGTTTGAGAAATGTGAAGGAGAACCCACACTATACATCAAGGAGAAAGATGGTAAGATGTTCATCATTATCTCGTATGTTGATGATGTTATATTCACAAGCGATGATGCTTACCTCATTGAGAATTTTAAAACAGATCATGAAGGATGAATTTGAGATGACTGATATGGGATTGTTGAGATACTTCTTAAGAATAGAAGTAGAGAAAAATGAAAATAAAATTTTTATTTCTCAAGCTAAAGTATGTTAAAGAAATTTTGGAAATATTTAACATACGGGATTACAAAAGCAGACAATTACTCCTACAGGTGATGGGATTGAAATTGAGCAAAGAAGACAACACCAAGGTTTTTGATCCAAGTTTGTATAAAAGCATAGTTGAGCGACCTTATGTGTTTGACTGCAACTAGGCCGTGATATTATGCATGTAGTGATTTTAATTTCCGGATTTATGGAAAGGCCAAAGGAGGCACATTGGCAAGCAAAAAAATGAATTCGAGGTATGTGAAAGGAAAAAAATATCTATGGTATTTTTATGCACCACTTCAGAAAATTTTGAATTGATTGGATATGCGACGGTGATTGAGTCGGAAGTATAGATGACGAGGAAATGCACCTACGGATATGTTTTTCCGTATGGGATGATGAGCCATTTCATGGGCTTCTAAGAAACAACCAATTGTGGCTTTATCTACGAGCAGAGAGGCGAGTATGTGGTAGCTACAACAAGGTGTCATGTCAAATAGTTTGGATGAGGATAATGTTAAGAAGTTTGTGTTATGAACGTGTAAAAGGCACGACAATTTATTGTGATAATAGCTCGACTATAACTTTATCCGAAAGAATCGGTGTTTCATAAGAGAACGAAACACATTGATACAAAGTATCACTACATCGAGAGTTAGTGAGTAATGAAGAAATAGTTCGAAGCATTGCAGAATAGAAGAGAAGTTTTTCACGATATACTAACAAAACAATTCGGGTAGAAAAGTTTTAACTATCTCGAAATGCTCGAGTATGCTAGAGAACACATGCATTTGTAATTAAGGAGGGAGTATTGGAAATTAATTCCAATTGCTACATGCGAAGCGATGACGACGAGTTTAATTGATGATGGGAGAGGTAAAAGACGAGCGGCAACAATCTCTAGTTTTTGAACTTACACGCTATCTCCGCATTCAAACCATTCATCTACCTCACTAAATCCTCCACCAACCACACTTAACGCACAACCAGACCTCATTTTCGAAAAGCATCTAATATTGCCAGTAGCGAAGGTTGAAGTTGACCCACCAGAGAAAGGTGATGTCACTTTCCTCCGACCAACGAGAACAACTCGTGGGGGTAAAGAAACGAGCTTTGGCTTAAGATTAGATTCACTGAATATAGAATATATAAAGTGTTAATGTAAATGCTACAACATAACTTTTACATTTTTTGTTTTAAACTTAGTTTATAAATATTTCATAATCATATATTCTAAATATATTATATTTACAATATATATAAATATTGTAATGAAACATAAAAGAAATATACATATGCGGTGTGCATTGTATGAAAGGTAATTTTGTTCGAAGCGTTTGAAAAAGATAGAGTGTGAAAATGCGCAGACTCGTGTTAAAAAAGGACGAGAGAAGAAAAAATCTTGAATTGTCTATGTGAGTGTAGCAACCAAAAGGTGCATTCTAATCCAAAACTTCGTTTACGAAGACAAAATCTCATTTTGTGATGAGTTTTATGCTTAATGAAATAGTAGTTTTAAGTGTCTATGTCCAAATTTATTGCTAATGAATATACGTATTTAGTTGAAATTTTTGCCTTCTCTTGTGTTTGGAATATTTAGAAATTCCAACATAAAGAAAATGTCAAGGAGGAAATGGGAATTTGTGAGGTTGAATATAGTTGATGGGTTTTATTGATTTTTTCTTGGGCATGGTTTAATCGTGTTAAGTTGTGTCTTGATGTAAGACGAGCACATGCATCGAATGATAATGGGAGTCGTCTAACGAGTCGGGAGGAATTGCTCCGGACGGTCGAAATTGGCCGGAATCCCGGCCAAAAATTTTTAAAAAAATCTTCCGAAAATGTAGTGTTTGAATCTTGATTTTGACATTGGAAATGGATTCAAGCACCATCAAACATCGTAGGACACCCAAAATATTAAACTTTGATAGTTATAACACCGATTTAGAAAATTTCGCGGGATTTTCTGAGAAATCTTATCGGAATTTTCATGATTTTCGTGGCGATTCCTCCGGCTAGATTTAGACTACGGCATGATAATGTGGTCGCAATGGTGTCTTTGTGGCATTATAATAAATGCAACCAAAATTTCATTTGAGAAACAAAATAATTTGGAGTGAAGTTACCTTCATTTGATTGAAGGTTTTTTCTTTTAAATTTTTTTTACATGCGGGTGACATCCTTACAATTAGCATATGAAGTTCCTAACTTTTTTTTACATGCTGGTGTTACCCATTGGATCGTGACACCCTTACAATTAGCATATGAAGTTCCTAAAAATTTTGATGAAATGGAAAAATCCTCGATGTCAATATAAAAGAAATAATAATAGTCCGTAGGGAGAGTGAAAAAGGTGATCTCCTATGCGGCCAGCTATATGTCAAACAAATACCTAACGGTCACTCGGAGAAGAGGATTCTATGCTTTCCGTTAAAAAACAACTTTCTACATTAATAGTGCTAGTTCTTGTGATTCTTTCACCCTTAATTCTGCTGTACAATTTACCAATTTAACTTTACCACCAACATGACTTTTAAGATTATGTTACCCAAATTTCAATTAGTGTGGCATTGAAGTGCATATATCGTGTGAACCAACTTGACTTTTTTTGTTCCGCCATGTTGATTTAGGTGGTAACAAGCTAATGACTATAATATAAACATTGATCGATTAATTCCAACCCTTCGAAAAAAAATTAATACTGCTCATTTATTTTCAATATTAATATGTTAATACCCTTGCTCAACCATATCTTACCATAGTTGAAATAAACTCGACCATATCTTACCACTGTTGATTAAATAAAACTAGATTGAGAAATGTGTTTATATATATCGGTCGCACAAATGTGATAAATTGTTTTTTTAAATAAATTATAGTAATATATCAAAATACAATAGATTCGTATGCCTTGATGATAACTCTATTTGAGAAGGCTAATCTAAGTTATGATTTACTCTCATCGAATACCATTATTAATGTAATGCTGATATTTTTCCAGTTAAATTACATTTATTTATTTCGAGATTAACTATTCACAGTATAAAAAGGGAAAAAAATAATATTCAACTCTCGATGGTCCTAACATTTAATATAAAACACATTATACCCACCATTCAAACTTTTTAAAGACAACCTTTTGGAATATATATCCAGAATACATTCCTCGACTGATTTACCATCAATTTCTCTGATAAATATCTTCCTAAGGGCTTTCAACGCGTAATCTTTTGACAGTTTTTCAAAAAGCCCATTTAGTTCTCTTTATACATGAGTGAAAGAGAGACATGCAAATTATTAGTCAACTCATCTTAATTTAGTAGCGAGTTCTTATAATGACGACGCAGTTTTCCTGCAGATCCTTCATCTAATTGATAATGAATAAGGAGACACGAAATATTTGTAAATATGGGATGGTTTCCTTACGTTCCAGTCTCAAAAAGTGCTTGAAGAGAAAGTGTCGTTCTGCTCTTTAACTCGCTCTATGACCCACTTTAGTCGATACTTGAAAAAGAATGGATGGAATTCCAATGGATTGGTTCTACCCACTCCTCGATCCCCCTTTCTTTATTTTTAGTATAACTCAAATCTTAATTTATTTAATAATTAAAATAAATTAAGTTATAAACCAAATAAATTTTAAAATATTATATATAATTTTATTACTCTTAACTAGATTAACAAGATTATGTAAAATAATAATTTATTTTCTTATTAATAGTAGAAGTGTAATTTGATATAAGGTTTATTATGAATAATTTTTAGGTGAATGGTAAAGATTTAATTTTCATAATATATTTTAGAATGTTTTTTATTAATATACACAAATCAAAGATTAAAATATATTATAGAGTAAAAATGTTATTTCTTCACTAGTACATTTGGTCAAAAATTTTGACACTTTAGTCCCATTACTTTTGATGTATTGTTAGAAATTTCCCCAATTTTTATCAAATTTCACAAATCCATGCCTACAATCGATCACTATAGCGGCGTTTAGGAACATCATCGGGATATTAGGTGTTTAGGACATCTGTGGGTATTCCAACGTTTAGGGGAAGTCATCTGAACATCGACGTGTAGGGACACAACGTTAGAAATGTGATGTTTCTAAGACTTGAGCCGGTAGTGCGACGGCTTTGAGAACACGTCACTATTTTGAAATTTAGAGCGATTGTCGATGAGTGTGACGTAATTGGGCTTAGCAGCTCATGGTATCGCAGACAATTAAAGGATAACCATAGTTATTGTGATGATTAAAGGATAATCGTCGTGTATGTTTGACGTGTTGATTAAACGTCGTAAGAGCGATGATGGTAAACATTGTAATTTCCCTTAGATTTTAACCAATTTTTTCTAAGAAATGTTAACCGAACTTTGTAGTCTTCATTTTCAATATCCGTTTCCTTGTGCCTTCATTCGGTCGAGTGCTCCATGTGAGGGCGCCCGACCAAACTTGCTCCGGTTGGGTCGGGTCATTTCGTTTGAGGAAGGCCGTATCAAATTTGCTAAGTCATGTGATCGTACGGGTGCCTTTTGCACATTCATGTGGTCCGTTTGCCATTTTCTCCCTTGTACCTTTGTTGTTCGGTCATGCATGTCGTGTCGCGTCGTGTGAGGGTGCTCGCCCCAAACGTGTTCGGATCGAGTCATTTCGTTTGAGGGTGGCCGCATAAAATTTGCTAGACCGCACGAGTGCCTTGTACAAGTTCGTGCGGTCCATTTCATGTTGCTCCCTTGTGCCTTCGCTCGATCGAGGTGCGCAGTTGTCGTTTCATTTAAGGGCGCCCGCCTAAACCCGTTTAGGTCGGGTCATTTCGGTTAAGGGTGCCTACCGAACGCGTTCGGGGCTGGCCGGTTTCGGTTGAGGGCACCCACCCAAATGCATCTGGGTCGGGTCGTTTCGGTTGAGGGCGCCCATATCAAATTTGCTAAGTTGTGACTACACGGGTTCCCTATGCACGTTTGTGCGGCCCGTTTGTCGGTTGCTCCCTTGTGCCTTCATTAGGTCGTGTACGTTGTGTCGCATCGTGTGAGGGTGCTCGCCGTAACACGTTCGAGTCGGGTCATTACATTTTAGGGCTGTCATATCAAATTTCGCTAAGTTGTGACCGCATGGGTGCCTGTGTGGACATTCAGTGCGACTCGTTTGTCATTTTCTCCCTTGTGCCTTCGTTTGGTCGGACGCGCTCGTGTTATTTTGTTTGAGTGCCCCCTGCCCAAACTCGTTCGGGTCGGGTCGTTTTGGTTGAGGGAGCCCACCCAAATGCGTTTGGATAAGGTCGTTTTGTTGAGGGTGCCCGCCCAAACGCGTTTGGGTCGGGATATTTGGTTCGTGGTGCCCGTATCAAATTTGCTAAGTTGTGGCCGCATGGGTTCCCCTGTGCACGTTCGTGTGGCCCGTTTGTTGGTTTTCTCCTTGTGCCTTTATTCGGCTATGTGTGTGCCGTGTCAGCGGCCGTGTCAAATTTGCTAAGTTGTGACCACACTAGTGCCTTGTGCATGTTCGTGCGGCTCGTTTGTCATTTTCTCCCTTGTGCCTTCGTTCGAGCCGGCGCGCCCCATGTCATTTCGTTTAAGGCGCCGCCGAGAAACCCGTTCGGTGTCGGGTCATTTTGGTTGAGGGGCACTTGCCCAAACGTGTTTGGGATGGGTCATTCGGTCGAGGGGCACCGCCCAAACGTGTTTGGTTCGAGTCATTTCTGGCGGAGGGTGCTTGTATCAGATTTGCAAAGTTGTGACCACACGAGTTCTTGGTACACGTTTATGCGGCTGCGTTTGTCGATTTGTTCCCTTGTGCCTTTGTTCGACCGGGAGCATGCTTTTGTCACGTCGATGAGGGTGCCCTCCGCACGACGTTCGTGTCGGGTCATTCCGACTGAGGTCACCCTGGGTATAAAATTTTTCTATGTTGTGACCGCACGGGTGCCCCCGTGCATGTTCATGCGGCCTTTTTTTCGGTTGCTCCCTTGTGCCTTCATTCATTTGGGTGCCGTATCGCACTGCCATGTACATGCCCACCCAAATGCATTCGAGGTCGGGGTCGCTTTTTAGTTTAGGGCACCCGTATCAAATTTGCTAAGTTGTGACCACACGGGTGCCTCGTGCATGACATTTGTGCGGCCCATTTGTGAGTTTCTCCCTTTGTGCCTAATTCGTCTTGGCCGAGCACGCACACATGAAAGTGCCCGCCCAAATGCGTTTGGGTCAAGGTGAAGCCGCAACAAGGAAATAGAGTCTCGGGTAGAGTTGGGTAAAAAATGCGTTTAGCGTTCACCCTGTAGTTGGAGTCGTGTTCCTTCACGGGCAGGTGCATGCAGAACAGTGTTCAGGCGGGCGTCGAGCTCAAGTTCCATCTGCGGACGCATGTAGAATAGTGTTCGGGGGCGGGTGCATTCGAGGCTCGAGTCGGGTTCGTGCGGTGCGTCCATGTTCAAGATGTGGGGGAACAATGTTTGAATGCACGAAGGTCGTTCATCGGGGTTGGGCCGGGTCGAACGCAACCCAAACACGTTCGAGTGAGACGTGCGGGGACGTGCCCTCGGTGACTCACTTTCGCATCTGTGACCGATGACCCGCGTGCGACCGGTGAGCCCCGGTGACTGCGTGTAGAAACGCATTCAAGGTGTCGAGGGCATCCGTGACCCAACCGACCCACTTGAACTAGAATTCTTGTAGACTTCGAAGCATGTTCTAAAAAGGAATTTTGGGGTTCCTTTGGATTGTTTACACTTGTTGGGGAGTCTGTTAAGTCTAGACCAAGGTTATACAAGTACATTTGGAAAGAAGCATAAATGGTTTTGTACATATGCTTGGTTGTATAATTATTACGATTGTACATTTTTATTGAAACATAATATCAGGCGACTTATTATTGGGATTTTCCCCTCCCTAATCCCTTAACCACTAACTCATTATTCAGATACCTTATAACCCCTAAACATGCTCAAATCACGGGGGCGTCACGACAAACCAATATATTATCACGTGCGTTCATATTGGGGTAAAAAAAATTAAAAAATCAAAAAACATTATATTGCATGTATAACTAGGGGGGAGGGGGTATTTATTATATATAAAATATTTATAATTTGGGGTATTTTTTTTTAATTTCTATGGCCAAGCGCAATTGGGAGGGTCGTGGGAAGGCAAAGACCGTGGTATTGCAGGTTTAGAGCGGGCATTCGGCCATGCTAGGGTAGAGCAAGGAGGGTCGTGGGCATTCGGTCCCCATTGCGTGTTTAGAGCGAGGAGCAAGGACGTGTTCGACTCGTTGCGGGGTTTAGAGAGGAAGAAAATGCGATTTTGAAGCATGGATTTTGTCGAGCAACCTAAATCTATGAGTTGATTCATTCTTGTTCTGTGCCCAACCCCATAGTAGTAGTAGCTTGGTTTCGTTTCTCGCTCCTCGACCTATCGTGTCGCTATTCCTCGCTAAAGAAATAACCTACTTACTTTCGTCTCGTTGAACGCCAATGAGACGAATGGACGAAACGACACCACTTCCTTGCCTTTTGGCCAAAGTCGATAAGTGATGGAAGCGAGTATCGGGGGTTGGGTTGCGTATGATCTAAGCGATAGCGCTCTCCCTTCCTCATGGGGCAAGCAATCAATCCTCCTCGCGGGAAGGTAACCAAAGCAAGCCCCGTCACGATCCCGGTGTGAGTTCTTTATACTCGGGTTGAATCTAGGTAATATTAGGTTTATTTGGTTCCTTCCGTGAGAAATACTTCACCGGAATTTTTTCGTGAGGAGGTGGCTAAACTCCGTGAAGAGATTCAATCTAAGTCTCCTGTTTCCACAAGCTGAAAAATACTAGATATAAAGCATATGATGGTCATATAAATCATTTCAGACAAATGTATAAATATCCGTAGAAAAAATGAGAAAAATCACTCGAAGTGATAGGGTTGGCTTGGTAGGTTTGAAGTGGCCGTAAGGGCTCCGTAAATGGCCACGGAGTGAAAACCTTCAAAAGGATGTATGTGGTCCCTAAGTTGAGACCCGTGTGCAGACCCCGCGAAGAAGAGGGGTGGAGGGTAGGTGGGTGCTCTACGATGCAAGGGGAGCGCAGCCGTGAAGGCTCCTACGAGTCATGTCATGATAAGCCCCCGGGAGGCTAGTGAGTAGGCCTTAGGAGCATTCGGTCACATTGAGAAGGTATAAATTAGAAAGACTTGCCCAGCCACGGTGAGAAAAGTTGAAATGCATCCGGCCACATAGAGAAGGTGTAGTCGGAAGTTTAGAGCCATTCCCTGTGCAACCGTGCCGTAGGAAGTTTAAAGCCATTCTGACTGCGTTTGCTATGGAAGCAAATAGTCATTATTTTTGTAAATCTAGTTCACTAGGTTTCGTTTTGCGGTGTTTGGGCATAGCGAGAACTCGAACTCGCGACGAAAGGCTCTACCCAGCGAGCTATACACCCATTTTTATTCTTTTCTAATGATTATTATATTTACCCACTATTTATGCTATATTTCTAGATGTGTGCTATAGGCTTCATGAATGAGAATTTTGATTCAAAGTGGTGAATTAGGATTTGAACGTATATGTGTTCCACACTGAGAGTCTTCCATTTCTTTTGTAATTTTTGAATGCTCGCACAAAAAACCAGTAAGAAAACAAATTTTGAATCACTGTAGCATTAGTTTTTTCTAATCACTCAAGTATCGATAACTTGCCAAAATTCGATCACAAACATTATAAAGTAAGATGGTAAGCATTACTAAAACATTATAGCTATTGGTATGGGTATTGAAGATTTGAGTCCCCTTACACAAATCTACAAACGACAAAGTTTGTTGAGAGAGTCATGCGACTTTTCAATCAAACTAGTTCAACTAAAGCAAAGATAGTCATCTGTCTACGAACGAGTGATCTTTCTAGGTTACAACTTTTCTAAACAGAGAAAATGCATATGAAGATTGTGATATCTAGGAGTCACCGAGTGGTCACCACGGGGGCGTCAGCGACAAACCAATATTATACTGCGGAGTGATCTATCAAACAAATGATACATTCATCCATGTAAACCAACTACATTCCTAATACATGAAAAGCAGTGTAGGCCAATTTAGGAATGTGTGCATAAAGGGTGGCATGTTATCCAAAAAATAATTTAGAAGCATATGCCTTCTTCCATAACGATGAATTCATATCCAAGAAGTGTGCCATGGAACATGTGAACACACCAAGCAATAGTCAAGACACTCATCATGCTAAACAAAACCCTTAGCAAACATGTAACTCCTCCAAATCCACATACATTGGATGATGTGACATGTCTCCAGATATGTCAAAATGAATGGATCCATGTGAGAGAAACATCCAAAGGTGGAATTTGCACTAGGATACCTCAAAAAATAATGCTTAGTGTTTAAGGTAAACATCCTAGCAATCCTCCAAATATGAAATGAAGATCCTAAAAGGTGGTGGTCCATTAACACATATGCATGAAAGCAATAGTGTATTAGCTCCAAAACAGTACTTCTTCCAAACATGATTTGCTTGGACAAGGCCTCGTGTTATGTGAGGGGTAACACTCTCCATAAACTCTCAAACACTATGGATTGACCAAATAAATGTATATATTCATCCATGTAAACCAACTACATTCCTAATACATGAAAAGCGTGTAGGCCAATTTAGGAATGTGTGCATAAAGGGTGGCATATTATCCAAAAAATAAGTTAGAAGCATATGCCTTCTGCCATAACGATGAATTCATATCCAAGAAGTGTGCCATGGCACATGTGAACACACCAAAGCAATAGTCAAGACACTCATCATGCTAAACAAAACCCTTAGCAAAACATGTAACTCCTCCAAATCCACATACATTGGATGATGTGACATGTCTCCGGATATGTCAAAATGAATGGATCCATGTGAGAGAAACATCCAAAAGGTGGAATTTTGCACTAGGATACCTCAAAAAATAATGCTTAGTGTTTAAGGTAAACATCCCTAGCAATCCTCCAAATATGAAATGAAGATCCTAAAAGGTGGTGGTCCATTAACACATATGCATGAAAGCAATAGTGTATTAGCTCCAAAACGTACTTCTTCCAAACATGATTTGCTCGGGACAAGGCCTCGTGTTATGTGAGGGGTAACACTCTCCATAAACTCTCAAACACTATGGATTGACCAAATAAATGTATATATTCATCCATGTAAACCAACTACATTCCTAATACATGAAAAGCAGTGTAGGCCAATTTAGGAATGTGTGCATAAAGGGTGGCATGTTATCCAAAAATAAGTTAGAAGCATATGCCTTCTGCCATAACGATGAATTCATATCCAAGAAGTGTGCCATGGCACATGTGAACACACCAGCAATAGTCAAGACACTCATCATGCTAAACAAAACCCTTAGCAAACATGTAACTCCTCCAAATCCACATACATTGGATGATGTGACATGTCTCCAGATATGTCAAAATGAATGGATCCATGTGAGAGAAACATCCAAAGGTGGAATTTGCACTAGGATACCTCAAAAAATAATGCTTAGTGTTTAAGGTAAACATCCTAGCAATCCTCCAAATATGAAATGAAGATCCTAAAAAGCCGGTGGTCCATTAACACATATGCATGAAAGCAATAGTGTATTAGCTCCAAAATAGACTTCTTCCAAACATGATTTTCTTGGACAAGGCCTCGTGTTATGTGAGGGGGTAACACTCTCCATAAACTCTCAAACACTATGGATTGACCAAATAAATGTATATATTCATCCATGTAAACCAACTACATTCCTAATACATGAAAAGCAGTGTAGGCCAATTTAGGAATGTGTGCATAAAGGGTGGCATGTTATCCAAAAATAATTTAGAAGCATATGCCTTCTTCCATAACGATGAATTCATATCCAAGAAGTGTGCCATGGAACATGTGAACACACCGAAAGAATAGTCAAGACACTCATCATGCTAAACAAAACCCTTAGCAAACATTTAACTCCTCCAAATCCACATACATAGGATGATGTGACATGTCTCCAGATATGTCAAAATGAATGGATCCATGTGAGAGAAACATCCAAAGGTGGAATTTGCACTAGGATACCTCAAAAAATAATTCTTAGTGTTTCAGGTAAACATCCTAGCAATCCTCCAAATATGAAATGAAGATCCTAAAAGGTGGTGGTCCATTAACACATATGCATGAAAGCAATAGTGTATTAGCTCCAAAATAGACTTCTTCCAAACATGATTTGCTTGGACAAGGCCTCGTGTTATGTGAGGGGTAACACTCTCCATAAACTCTCAAACACTATGGATTGACCAAATAAATGTATATATGCATCCATGTAAACCAACTACATTCCTAATACATGAAAAGCGTGTAGGCCAATTTAGGAATGTGTGCATAAAGGGTGGCATCTTATCAAAAAATAAGTTAGAAGCATATGCCTTCTGCCATAACGATGAAATCATATCCAAGAAGTGTGCCATGGCACATGTGAACACACCAGCAATAGTCAAGACACTCATCATGCTAAACAAAACCCTTAGCAAACATGTAACTCCTGCAAATCCACATACATTAGATGATGTGACATGTCTCCAGATATGTCAAAATGAATGGATCCATGTGAGAGAAACATCCAAAGGTGGAATTTGCACTAGGATACCTCAAAAAATAATTCTTAGTGTTTCAGGTAAACATCCTAGCAATCCTCCAAATATGAAATGAAGATCCTAAAAGGTGGTGGTCCATTAACACATATGCATGAAAGCAATAGTGTATTAGCTCCAAAACAGCACTTCTTCCAAACATGATTTTCTTGGACACGGGCCTCGTGTTATGTGAGGGGGTAACACTCTCCATAAACTCTCAAACACTATGGATTGACCAAATAAATGTATATATTCATCCATGTAAACCAACTACATTCCTAATACATGAAAAGCAGGTAGGCCAATTTAGGAATGTGTGCATAAAGGGTGGCATCTTATCAAAAAATAAGTTAGAAGCATATGCCTTCTGCCATAACGATGAATATCATATCCAAGAAGTGTGCCATGGCACATGTGAACACACCAACAATAGTCAAGACACTCATCATGCTAAACAAAACCCTTAGCAAACATGTAACTCCTCCAAATCCACATACATTGGATGATGTGACATGTCTCCAGATATGTCAAAATGAATGCATCCATGTGAGAGAAACATCCAAAGGTGGAATTTTCACTAGGATACCTCAAAAAATAATGCTTCGTGTTTAAGGTAAACATCCTAGCAATCCTCCAAATATGAAATGAAGATCCTAAAAGGTGGTGGTCCATTAACACATATGCATGAAAGCAATAGTGTATTAGCTCCAAAACAGACTTCTTCCAAACATGATTTTCTTGGACAAGGCCTCGTGTTATGTGAGGGGTAACACTCTCCATAAACTCTCAAACACTATGGATTGACCAAATAAATGTATATATTCATCCATGTAAACCAACTACATTCCTAATACATGAAAAGCAGTGTAGGCCAATTTAGGAATGTGTGCATAAAGGGTGGCATGTTATCCAAAAATAAGTTAGAAGCATATGCCTTCTGCCATAACGATGAATTCATATCCAAGAAGTGTGCCATGGCACATGTGAACACACCAGCAATAGTCAAGACACTCATCATGCTAAACAAAACCCTTAGCAAACATTTAACTCCTCCAAATCCACATACATTGGATGATGTGACATGTCTCCAGATATGTCAAAATGAATGGATCCATGTGAGAGAAACATCCAAAGGTGGAATTTGCACTAGGATACCTAAAAAAATAATGCTTAGTGTTTAAGGTAAACATCCTAGCAATCCTCCAAATATGAAATGAAGATCCTAAAAGGTGGTGGTCCATTAACACATATGCATGAAAGCAATAGTGTATTAGCTCCAAAACAGACTTCTTCCAAACATGATTTTCTTGGACAAGGCCTCGTGTTATGTGAGGGGTAACACTCTCCATAAACTCTCAAACACTATGGATTGACCAAATAAATGTATATATTCATCCATGTAAACCAAACTACATTCCTAATACATGAAAAGCGTGTAGGCCAATTTAGGAATGTGTGCATAAAGGGTGGCATGTTATCCAAAAAATAATTTAGAAGCATATGCCTTCTTCCATAACGATGAATTCATATCCAAGAAGTGTGCCATGGAACATGTGAACACACCAAACAATAGTCAAGACACTCATCATGCTAAACAAAACCCTTAGCAAACATTTAACTCCTCCAAATCCACATACATTGGATGATGTGACATGTCTCCAGATATGTCAAAATGAATGGATCCATGTGAGAGAAACATCCAAAGGTGGAATTTTCACTAGGATACCTCAAAAAATAATGCTTAGTGTTTAAGGTAAACATCCTAGCAATCCTCCAAATATGAAATGAACATCCTAAAAGCTGGTGGTCCATTAACACATATGCATGAAAGCAATAGTGTATTAGCTCCAAAAACGTACTTCTTCCAAACATGATTTTCTTGGACAAGGCCTCGTGTTATGTGAGGGGTAACACTCTCCATAAACTCTCAAACACTATGGATTGACCAAATAAATGTATATATTCATCCATGTAAACCAACTACATTCCTAATACATGAAAAGCAGTGTAGGCCAATTTAGGAATGTGTGCATAAAGGGTGGCATGTTATCCAAAAAATAAGTTAGAAGCATATGCCTTCTGCCATAACGATGAATTCATATCCAAGAAGTGTGCCATGGCACATGTGAACACACCAGCAATAGTCAAGACACTCATCATGCTAAACAAAACCCTTAGCAAACATGTAACTCCTCCAAATCCACATACATTGGATGATGTGACATGTCTCCAGATATGTCAAAATGAATGGATCCATGTGAGAGAAACATCCAAAGGTGGAATTTGCACTAGGATACCTCAAAAAATAATGCTTAGTGTTTAAGGTAAACATCCTAGCAATCCTCCAAATATGAAATGAAGATCCTAAAAGTTGGTGGTCCATTAACACATATGCATGAAAGCAATAGTGTATTAGCTCCAAAACAAACTTCTTCCAAACATGATTTTGCTTGGACAAGGCCTCGTGTTATGTGAGGGGTAACACTCTCCATAAACTCTCAAACACTATGGATTGACCAAATAAATGTATATATTCATCCATGTAAACCAACTACATTCCTAATACATGAAAAGCGAGGTAGGCCAATTTAGGAATGTGTGCATAAAGGGTGGCATGTTATCCAAAAAATAAGTTAGAAGCATATGCCTTCTGCCATAACGATGAATTCATATCCAAGAAGTGTGCCATGGCACATGTGAACACACCAGCAATAGTCAAGACACTCATCATGCTAAACAAAACCCTTAGCAAACATGTAACTCCTCCAAATCCACATACATTGGATGATGTGACATGTCTCCAGATATGTCAAAATGAATGGATCCATGTGAGAGAAACATCCAAAGGTGGAATTTGCACTAGGATACCTCAAAAAAATAATGCTTAGTGTTTAAGGTAAACATCCTAGCAATCCTCCAAATATGAAATGAAGATCCTAAAAGCCGGTGGTCCATTAACACATATGCATGAAAGCAATAGTGTATTAGCTCCAAAACAGACTTCTTCCAAACATGATTTTCTGGACAAGGCCTCGTGTTATGTGAGGGGTAACACTCTCCATAAACTCTCAAACACTATGGATTGACCAAATAAATGTATATATTCATCCATGTAAACCAACTACATTCCTAATACATGAAAAGCAAATGTAGGCCAATTTAGGAATGTGTGCATAAAGGGTGGCATGTTATCCAAAAATAATTTAGAAGCATATGCCTTCTTCCATAACGATGAATTCATATCCAAGAAGTGTGCCATGGAACATGTGAACACACCAAGCAATAGTCAAGACACTCATCATGCTAAACAAAACCCTTAGCAAACATTTAACTCCTCCAAATCCACATACATTGGATGATGTGACATGTCTCCAGATATGTCAAAATGAATGGATCCATGTGAGAGAAACATCCAAAGGTGGAATTTGCACTAGGATACCTCAAAAAATAATTCTTAGTGTTTAAGGTAAACATCCTAGCAATCCTCCAAATATGAAATGAAGATCCTAAAAGGTGGTGGTCCATTAACACATATGCATGAAAGCAATAGTGTATTAGCTCCAAAACAGACTTCTTCCAAACATGATTTTCTTGGACAAGGCCTCGTGTTATGTGAGGGGTAACACTCTCCATAAACTCTCAAACACTATGGATTGACCAAATAAATGTATATATTCATCCATGTAAACCAACTACATTCCTAATACATGAAAAGCAGTGTAGGCCAATTTAGGAATGTGTGCATAAAGGGTGGCATGTTATCCAAAAAATAATTTAGAAGCATATGCCTTCTGCCATAACGATGAAATCATATCCAAGAAGTGTGCCATGGCACATGTGAACACACCAACAATAGTCAAGACACTCATCATGCTAAACAAAACCCTTAGCAAACATGTAACTCCTCCAAATCCACATACATTGGATGATGTGACATGTCTCCAGATATGTCAAAATGAATGGATCCATGTGAGAGAAACATCCAAAGGTGGAATTTGCACTAGGATACCTCAAAAAATAATGCTTAGTGTTTAAGGTAAACATCCTAGCAATCCTCCAAATATGAAATGAAGATCCTAAAAGGTGGTGGTCCATTAACACATATGCATGAAAGCAATAGTGTATTAGCTCCAAAACACACTTCTTCCAAACATGATTTTCTTGGACAAGGCCTCGTGTTATGTGAGGGGTAACACTCTCCATAAACTCTCAAACACTATGGATTGACCAAATAAATGTATATATTCATCCATGTAAACCAACTACATTCCTAATACATGAAAAGCAAAGTAGGCCAATTTAGGAATGTGTGCATAAAGGGTGGCATGTTATCCAAAAAATAAGTTAGAAGCATATGCCTTCTGCCATAACGATGAATTCATATCCAAGAAGTGTGCCATGGCACATGTGAACACACCAACAATAGTCAAGACACTCATCATGCTAAACAAAACCCTTAGCAAACATGTAACTCCTCCAAATCCACATACATTGGATGATGTGACATGTCTCCCAGCATATGTCAAAATGAATGGATCCATGTGAGAGAAACATCCAAAGGTGGAATTTGCACTAGGATACCTCAAAAAATAATTCTTAGTGTTTAAGGTAAACATCCTAGCAATCCTCCAAATATGAAATGAAGATCCTAAAAGGTGGTGGTCCATTAACACATATGCATGAAAGCAATAGTGTATTAGCTCCAAAACAGCACTTCTTCCAAACATGATTTTCTTGGACAAGGCCTCGTGTTATGTGAGGGGTAACACTCTCCATAAACTCTCAAACACTATGGATTGACCAAATAAATGTATATATTCATCCATGTAAACCAACTACATTCCTAATACATGAAAAGCAGGTAGGCCAATTTAGGAATGTGTGCATAAAGGGTGGCATGTTATCCAAAAAATAAGTTAGAAGCATATGCCTTCTGCCATAACGATGAATTCATATCCAAGAAGTGTGCCATGGCACATGTGAACACACCAACAATAGTCAAGACACTCATCATGCTAAACAAAACCCTTAGCAAACATGTAACTCCTCCAAATCCACATACATTGGATGATGTGACATGTCTCCAGATATGTCAAAATGAATGGATCCATGTGAGAGAAACATCCAAAGGTGGAATTTTCACTAGGATACCTCAAAAAATAATGCTTAGTGTTTAAGGTAAACATCCTAGCAATCCTCCAAATATGAAATGAAGATCCTAAAAGGTGGTGGTCCATTAACACATATGCATGAAAGCAATAGTGTATTAGCTCCAAAACATACTTCTTCCAAACATGATTTTCTTGGACAAGGCCTCGTGTTATGTGAGGGGTAACACTCTCCATAAACTCTCAAACACTATGGATTGACCAAATAAATGTATATATTCATCCATGTAAACCAACTACATTCCTAATACATGAAAAGCAGTGTAGGCCAATTTAGGAATGTGTGCATAAAGGGTGGCATGTTATCCAAAAAATAAGTTTAGAAGCATATGCCTTCTTCCATAACGATGAATTCATATCCAAGAAGTGTGCCATGGAACATGTGAACACACCAGCAATAGTCAAGACACTCATCATGCTAAACAAAACCCTTAGCAAACATTTAACTCCTCCAAATCCACATACATTGGATGATGTGACATGTCTCCAGATATGTCAAAATGAATGGATCCATGTGAGAGAAACATCCAAAGGTGGAATTTTCACTAGGATACCTCAAAAAAATAATGCTTAGTGTTTAAGGTAAACATCCTAGCAATCCTCCAAATATGAAATGAAGATCCTAAAAGGTGGTGGTCCATTAACACATATGCATGAAAGCAATAGTGTATTAGCTCCAAAAACAGCACTTCTTCCAAACATGATTTTCTTGGACAAGGCCTCGTGTTATGTGAGGGGTAACACTCTCCATAAACTCTCAAACACTATGGATTGACCAAATAAATGTATATATTCATCCATGTAAACCAACTACATTCCTAATACATGAAAAGCAGGTAGGCCAATTTAGGAATGTGTGCATAAAGGGTGGCATGTTATCCAAAAAATAAGTTTAGAAGCATATGCCTTCTGCCATAACGATGAATTCATATCCAAGAAGTGTGCCATGGCACATGTGAACACACCAGCAATAGTCAAGACACTCATCATGCTAAACAAAACCCTTAGCAAACATGTAACTCCTCCAAATCCACATACATTGGATGATGTGACATGTCTCCCAGATATGTCAAAATGAATGGATCCATGTGAGAGAAACATCCAAAGGTGGAATTTGCACTAGGATACCTCAAAAAATAATGCTTAGTGTTTAAGGTAAACATCCTAGCAATCCTCCAAATATGAAATGAAGATCCTAAAAGGTGGTGGTCCATTAACACATATGCATGAAAGCAATAGTGTATTAGCTCCAAAACAGCACTTCTTCCAAACATGATTTTCTTGGACAAGGCCTCGTGTTATGTGAGGGGTAACACTCTCCATAAACTCTCAAACACTATGGATTGACCAAATAAATGTATATATTCATCCATGTAAACCAACTACATTCCTAATACATGAAAAGCAGTGTAGGCCAATTTAGGAATGTGTGCATAAAGGGTGGCATGTTATCCAAAAAATAAGTTAGAAGCATATGCCTTCTGCCATAACGATGAATTCATATCCAAGAAGTGTGCCATGGCACATGTGAACACACCAGCAATAGTCAAGACACTCATCATGCTAAACAAAACCCTTAGCAAACATGTAACTCCTCCAAATCCACATACATTGGATGATGTGACATGTCTCCAGATATGTCAAAATGAATGGATCCATGTGAGAGAAACATCCAAAGGTGGAATTTTGCACTAGGATACCTCAAAAAAATAATGCTTAGTGTTTAAGGTAAACATCCTAGCAATCCTCCAAATATGAAATGAAGATCCTAAAAGGTGGTGGTCCATTAACACATATGCATGAAAGCAATAGTGTATTAGCTCCAAAAACAGACTTCTTCCAAACATGATTTTGCTTGGACAAGGCCTCGTGTTATGTGAGGGGTAACACTCTCCATAAACTCTCAAACACTATGGATTGACCAAATAAATGTATATATTCATCCATGTAAACCAACTACATTCCTAATACATGAAAAGCAGTGTAGGCCAATTTAGGAATGTGTGCATAAAGGGTGGCATGTTATCCAAAAATAAGTTAGAAGCATATGCCTTCTGCCATAACGATGAATTCATATCCAAGAAGTGTGCCATGGCACATGTGAACACACCAGCAATAGTCAAGACACTCATCATGCTAAACAAAACCCTTAGCAAACATGTAACTCCTCCAAATCCACATACATTGGATGATGTGACATGTCTCCAGATATGTCAAAATGAATGGATCCATGTGAGAGAAACATCCAAAGGTGGAATTTGCACTAGGATACCTCAAAAAATAATTCTTAGTGTTTAAGGTAAACATCCTAGCAATCCTCCAAATATGAAATGAAGATCCTAAAAGGTGGTGGTCCATTAACACATATGCATGAAAGCAATAGTGTATTAGCTCCAAAATAGACTTCTTCCAAACACGATTTTCTTGGACAAGGCCTCGTGTTATGTGAGGGGTAACACTCTCCATAAACTCTCAAACACTATGGATTGACCAAATAAATGTATATATTCTTCCATGTAAACCAACTACATTCCTAATACATGAAAAGCAGGTAGGCCAATTTAGGAATGTGTGCATAAAGGGTGGCATGTTATCCAAAAAATAAGTTAGAAGCATATGCCTTCTGCCATAACGATGAAATCATATCCAAGAAGTGTGCCATGGCACATGTGAACACACCAAAGCAATAGTCAAGACACTCATCATGCTAAACAAAACCCTTAGCAAACATGTAACTCCTCCAAATCCACATACATTGGATGATGTGACATGTCTCCAGATATGTCAAAATGAATGGATCCATGTGAGAGAAACATCCAAAGGTGGAATTTGCACTAGGATACCTCAAAAAATAATGCTTAGTGTTTAAGGTAAACATCCTAGCAATCCTCCAAATATGAAATGAAGATCCTAAAAGGTGGTGGTCCATTAACACATATGCATGAAAGCAATAGTGTATTAGCTCCAAAACATACTTCTTCCAAACATGATTTTCTTGGACAAGGCCTCGTGTTATGTGAGGGGTAACACTCTCCATAAACTCTCAAACACTATGGATTGACCAAATAAATGTATATATTCATCCATGTAAACCAACTACATTCCTAATACATGAAAAGCAGGTAGGCCAATTTAGGAATGTGTGCATAAAGGGTGGCATGTTATCCAAAAAAAAGTTAGAACCATATGCCTTATGCCATAACGATGAATTCATATCCAAGAAGTGTGCCATGGAATATGTGAACACACCAAAGCAATAGTCAAGACACTCATCATGCTAAACAAAACCCTTAGCAAACATGTAACTCCTCCAAATCCACATACATTGGATGATGTGACATGTCTCCCAGATATGTCAAAATGAATGGATCCATGTGAGAGAAGCATCCAAAGGTGGAATTTGCACTAGGATACCTCAAAAAATAATTCTTAGTGTTTAAGGTAAACATCCTAGCAATCCTCCAAATATGAAATGAAGATCCTAAAAGGTGGTGGTCCATTAACACATATGCATGAAAGCAATAGTGTATTAGCTCCAAAACAGTACTTCTTCCAAACATGATTTTCTTGGACAAGGCCTCGTGTTATGTGAGGGGTAACACTCTCCATAAACTCTCAAACACTATGGATTGACCAAATAAATGTATATATTCATCCATGTAAACCAACTACATTCCTAATACATGAAAAGCAGGTAGGCCAATTTAGGAATGTGTGCATAAAGGGTGGCATGTTATCCAAAAAATAAGTTAGAAGCATATGCCTTCTGCCATAACGATGAATTCATATCCAAGAAGTGTGCCATGGCACATGTGAACACACCAACAATAGTCAAGACACTCATCATGCTAAACAAAACCCTTAGCAAACATGTAACTCCTCCAAATCCACATACATTGGATGATGTGACATGTCTCCAGATATGTCAAAATGAATGGATCCATGTGAGAGAAACATCCAAAGGTGGAATTTTCACTAGGATACCTCAAAAAATAATGCTTAGTGTTTAAGGTAAACATCCTAGCAATCCTCCAAATATGAAATGAAGATCCTAAAAGGTGGTGGTCCATTAACACATATGCATGAAAGCAATAGTGTATTAGCTCCAAAACATACTTCTTCCAAACATGATTTTCTTGGACAAGGCCTCGTGTTATGTGAGGGGTAACACTCTCCATAAACTCTCAAACACTATGGATTGACCAAATAAATGTATATATTCATCCATGTAAACCAACTACATTCCTAATACATGAAAAGCAGGTAGGCCAATTTAGGAATGTGTGCATAAAGGGTGGCATGTTATCCAAAAAATAAGTTTAGAAGCATATGCCTTCTTCCATAACGATGAATTCATATCCAAGAAGTGTGCCATGGCACATGTGAACACACCAAGCAATAGTCAAGACACTCATCATGCTAAACAAAACCCTTAGCAAACATTTAACTCCTCCAAATCCACATACATTGGATGATGTGACATGTCTCCAGATATGTCAAAATGAATGGATCCATGTGAGAGAAACATCCAAAGGTGGAATTTTCACTAGGATACCTCAAAAAATAATGCTTAGTGTTTAAGGTAAACATCCTAGCAATCCTCCAAATATGAAATGAAGATCCTAAAAAGGTGGTGGTCCATTAACACATATGCATGAAAGCAATAGTGTATTAGCTCCAAAACAGTACTTCTTCCAAACATGATTTTCTTGGACAAGGCCTCGTGTTATGTGAGGGGTAACACTCTCCATAAACTCTCAAACACTATGGATTGACCAAATAAATGTATATATTCATCCATGTAAACCAACTACATTCCTAATACATGAAAAGCAGGTAGGCCAATTTAGGAATGTGTGCATAAAGGGTGGCATGTTATCCAAAAAATAAGTTAGAAGCATATGCCTTCTGCCATAACGATGAATTCATATCCAAGAAGTGTGCCATGGCACATGTGAACACACCAGCAATAGTCAAGACACTCATCATGCTAAACAAAACCCTTAGCAAACATGTAACTCCTCCAAATCCACATACATTGGATGATGTGACATGTCTCCCAGTATATGTCAAAATGAATGGATCCATGTGAGAGAAACATCCAAAGGTGGAATTTGCACTAGGATACCTCAAAAAATAATGCTTAGTGTTTAAGGTAAACATCCTAGCAATCCTCCAAATATGAAATGAAGATCCTAAAAGGTGGTGGTCCATTAACACATATGCATGAAAGCAATAGTGTATTAGCTCCAAAACAAACTTCTTCCAAACATGATTTTGCTTGGACAAGGCCTCGTGTTATGTGAGGGGTAACACTCTCCATAAACTCTCAAACACTATGGATTGACCAAATAAATGTATATATTCATCCATGTAAACCAACTACATTCCTAATACATGAAAAGGTGTAGGCCAATTTAGGAATGTGTGCATAAAGGGTGGCATGTTATCCAAAAAATAAGTTAGAAGCATATGCCTTCTGCCATAACGATGAATTCATATCCAAGAAGTGTGCCATGGCACATGTGAACACACCAGCAATAGTCAAGACACTCATCATGCTAAACAAAACCCTTAGCAAACATGTAACTCCTCCAAATCCACATACATTGGATGATGTGACATGTCTCCCAGTATATGTCAAAATGAATGGATCCATGTGAGAGAAACATCCAAAGGTGGAATTTGCACTAGGATACCTCAAAAAATAATGCTTAGTGTTTAAGGTAAACATCCTAGCAATCCTCCAAATATGAAATGAAGATCCTAAAAGGTGGTGGTCCATTAACACATATGCATGAAAGCAATAGTGTATTAGCTCCAAAACAGACTTCTTCCAAACATGATTTTGCTTGGACAAGGCCTCGTGTTATGTGAGGGGTAACACTCTCCATAAACTCTCAAACACTATGGATTGACCAAATAAATGTATATATTCATCCATGTAAACCAACTACATTCCTAATACATGAAAAGCATGTAGGCCAATTTAGGAATGTGTGCATAAAGGGTGGCATGTTATCCAAAAAATAAGTTAGAAGCATATGCCTTCTGCCATAACGATGAATTCATATCCAAGAAGTGTGCCATGGCACATGTGAACACACCAGCAATAGTCAAGACACTCATCATGCTAAACAAAACCCTTAGCAAACATGTAACTCCTCCAAATCCACATACATTGGATGATGTGACATGTCTCCGTATATGTCAAAATGAATGGATCCATGTGAGAGAAACATCCAAAGGTGGAATTTGCACTAGGATACCTCAAAAAATAATTCTTAGTGTTTAAGGTAAACATCCTAGCAATCCTCCAAATATGAAATGAAGATCCTAAAAGGTGGTGGTCCATTAACACATATGCATGAAAGCAATAGTGTATTAGCTCCAAAACAGTACTTCTTCCAAACATGATTTTCTTGGACAAGGCCTCGTGTTATGTGAGGGGTAACACTCTCCATAAACTCTCAAACACTATGGATTGACCAAATAAATGTATATATTCATCCATGTAAACCAACTACATTCCTAATACATGAAAAGCATGTAGGCCAATTTAGGAATGTGTGCATAAAGGGGTGGCATGTTATCCAAAAATAAGTTAGAACCATATGCCTTCTTCCATAACGATGAATTCATATCCAAGAAGTGTGCCATGGAACATGTGAACACACCAGCAATAGTCAAGACACTCATCATGCTAAACAAAACCCTTAGCAAACATTTAACTCCTCCAAATCCACATACATTGGATGATGTGACATGTCTCCAGATATGTCAAAATGAATGGATCCATGTGAGAGAAACATCCAAAGGTGGAATTTTCACTAGGATACCTCAAAAAATAATGCTTAGTGTTTAAGGTAAACATCCTAGCAATCCTCCAAATATGAAATGAAGATCCTAAAAGGTGGTGGTCCATTAACACATATGCATGAAAGCAATAGTGTATTAGCTCCAAAACAGACTTCTTCCAAACATGATTTGCTTGGACAAGGCCTCGTGTTATGTGAGGGGTAACACTCTCCATAAACTCTCAAACACTATGGATTGACCAAATAAATGTATATATTCGTCCATGTAAACCAACTACATTCCTAATACATGAAAAGCAGGTAGGCCAATTTAGGAATGTGTGCATAAAGGGTGGCATGTTATCCAAAAATAAGTTAGAAGCATATGCCTTCTGCCATAACGATGAATTCATATCCAAGAAGTGTGTCATGGCACATGTGAACACACCAGCAATAGTCAAGACACTCATCATGCTAAACAAAACCCTTAGCAAACATGTAACTCCTCCAAATCCACATACATTGGATGATGTGACATGTCTCCAAATATGTCAAAATGAATGGATCCATGTGAGAGAAACATCCAAAGGTGGAATTTGCACTAGGATACCTCAAAAAATAATTCTTAGTGTTTAAGGTAAACATCCTAGCAATCCTCCAAATATGAAATGAAGATCCTAAAAGGTGGTGGTCCATTAACACATATGCATGAAAGCAATAGTGTATTAGCTCCAAAACAGACTTCTTCCAAACATGATTTTCTTGGACAAGGCCTCGTGTTATGTGAGGGGTAACACTCTCCATAAAATCTCAAACACTATGGATTGACCAAATAAATGTATATATTCATCCATGTAAACCAACTACATTCCTAATACATGAAAAGCAGGTAGGCCAATTTAGGAATGTGTGCATAAAGGGTGGCATGTTATCCAAAAATAAGTTAGAACCATATGCCTTATGCCATAACGATGAATTCATATCCAAGAAGTGTGCCATGGCACATGTGAACACACCAGCAATAGTCAAGACACTCATCATGCTAAACAAAACCCTTAGCAAACATGTAACTCCTCCAAATCTACATACATTGGATGATGTGACATGTCTCCAAATATGTGAAAATGAATGGATCCATGTGAGAGAAACATCCAAAGGTGGAATTTACACTAGGATACCTCAAAAAATAATGCTTAGTGTTTAAGGTAAGCATCCTAGCAATCCTCCAAATATGAAATGAAGATCCTAAAAGGTGGTGGTCCATTAACACATATGCATGAAAGCAATAGTGTATTAGCTCCAAAACAGACTTCTTCCAAACATGATTTGCTTGGACAAGGCCTCATGTTATGTGAGGGGTAACACTCTCCATAAACTCTCAAACACTATGGATTGACCAAATAAATGTATATATTTTAATCCCTGACTTCTTTCATGATTGGTCTTAGCTATGTTCTTCCATTCCACTAAGGGGATACCCTAATTTTTTTTTGCATGTCCACAAATCCATGAGAATTTTTTCTTGATATTTTACAAAACTCCTTCTAGGATAAGCCAAGGAATGCTAGAGTACTACAATTACTACCAATATAGACTTCCAAATGTCAATTTTCCTCTAACTAACAACCATCTATTACATTAATGCTTTGTTTAATATTTAATATTTTCTAATAACTAGAACCAATCCCTCTTCCCATATCCATTTGGATTTAGAAAGATTCCAAGGCATTTGAATGCTTCCTTGAATTCAATATGAGGGAAAAAATTGTAACTAACTTTCTAGTTTAGTTTCCAAGCATATTGCAATTTCTTGAACTTTAACCTCCACAATCATAACAACACTTTATATCTCTAGAATTTCGTATAGTTTTTGTTGCTTCTCTTAGAGATCCATTACTTAACAAGAGTACATTATCTATGAATAAAAGATGAGATAAGGATGATACCCTTGTAATCTTGGTTTGTTAGTTGGGGTTCTAACTTTTTGTTAGAGTTTTATTGAGAAGTGTTGTAGCTCAAATGTTCCGGGTGGGTTGGGATATCGAGAACCCACTGACAGGGAAAAGTGTCTGCACAAAATGAAAAATCCCCTGGGAAGCAAATGCCAGAATTGAAGGCAAGTCCCATGCAATGCAGCTGTCTTGGACTGTAAAATAACCTTGACCTCAACTTTTGGAGTTGGTTCTATTTTGTATAATTTGTCTGTTGATTTAATTGTGTCTGAGGTCACTTTCGACCCGTTGATATTTCACTGTGGGATTTTCTTTTTGTGTCCACTGGAAGGTTGAAGCAACTGATCTTGATGGGGTATTGAACTGTGGTTCAGAAGTTTTCTGAATCGTAGATTACTTTGTTGAGTTAGATGGCTTGTCAAAAATGAGTATGATCTTTAAATTAAAATTATATCAGTGTTCAGCAATGTATTGATCTATTGCTCTATTGGGTAGACTTACATTAACATCGATGTTAAAAGGAGATCTTGTTTGAGGAATTTTCTGAATTGTAGCATACTTTGTTGAGTTAGAGGTTTTTTTTTACATACAATTTTTAAATAAAAAACTATTGTTAATATATCTATCTATATATATAATTTGTTATCTTATAATGTATGTGTAGGTTGTAGGTTGGCCTTTTCATCACGCTATCAAAAAGTTACATCTGATATGTCGTTGTGTTACTGGGCTGCCTGATTGATTTGCCTGATGGGAAACTAGACTAGTAGAACAAATTTATAGTCTTCAGATTGCTGAGATTTTGCGTTACAAGAGCATCTGACATGACAAAGACTGCTGAGGATAGGCACACAGGCCTTTTCTTACCGATTTCCCTTCCATGATATGCATTGACACAAAAATTGAGTGCTTAAGACCCAAGACTATAGAGTTGACTATAAAAGCCATGCTTTTATGGTTCAACGCCCTTGGCTGGTGTTCCCATACTGCTCTATCCCCAAGCACGTTAGAGGGCTTGTTAAAATTGAGTATGATCTTTAAATTAAAATTATAGCAATGTTCTGCAATGTATTTTTCTGTTACTCTATTGGGTAAACCTACATTAACATAGCGGTCAAAAGGGGTATTTCTAAGTAGGCATTGCATCAAAAAATTTGAGAATCACATGGCTATGTTCAAAATCTATTTATAATTTGAATGCCTCATTACATTGTTTCTCAAACATAGGAATCCTCTACAGGTCTGCAATCTATATGTATCAGGTTCCATATTCTAGATGATCTGAAGGAATGAGAAATGATTAGTGCATTGATTGACTGGATTTTTACGTGCATAAGATGTATGCTGCTATTATTTGATTTTATTAGTAGTCTCTTTCAAACTGGGCCTTGTTTTAAACGTGGTGTTCGTTCACTGGTGATATTTGCTGAAATATTAAGCAGTGGCTTTGGAAATCACTGTTATCTATGCCCTATCTAAATGATATGAGTTTCAAAGGGGCGAATATGTTTGCAAGCAGGTCCCAAGTCCATGTTTACGTCCTAAAACCTGGTGTGCACCAGATGGAAACACTTACAAAAATAAAATAAACCAGGCTATTAAATTTTGTCATTTTGGCAAGAGCTGGATTTTGAAATCTCAAGGTGGCCTTATTCTGTTGTAGTGTAAAACACCTAGGACTGGTTTCAAAACATTCTGATATTTTCTTGTTCCTTCTTGTTTTTGCATATCCTCCAATGGTAGTAGGTCCAATACAGTGATTTCTACAGGATGGGCTAAGTGTTTTCTCAGCACTCAGCTTTTGGGTATAATTTATTGTGGTGTTAAAGACTTCCCAAGCTTCAATGGGAATATGAGTGCTCAAACAGTAAGGCATACTGCTTTGCGTTTTCCCTGAGCATCTTCAATTCAAAATAAATATGGGGCCTACCAATGTCACAAAAAATTCAATATGTATTTGTGACAACTATATATTGCTTGCTAATAAGTTAAAAGACAATACTTCTATCACGCAAGCGTGCACTAAGAATGTTCTGTTGGTTTGGTCTGTTAGATTGCAATTATACTAGAATATGAATCGAACCGTTTCTTCAACTCCATTTATTCCTAGCCTTTAGATAGTGGTACCACAACTGTATAGATGAAATAATCCACTGGATTCTATCTTCTAAAAATTGAAATAAGTACTTATCTATACATTAATGATTAGGTATGTGCATATAACATGTCCATTTCATACGTTTTCCTCTTCAATGTGAGATTTTGCACGCCATAAGTTCACATTCATTATGTACCTTTACATGTAGCACAACATAATTCACAACTCCTCTTTTCGGCGTTCCCTTGTACCCCGGTGCAATTGCTAGTTATTACTTCATAATTTCAAGTTATGTACATAATGACTTGCACACCACAAGATTTGACATTAAAGTTTTGATTATTTGCTTAGAGGACACAACATACTAAAGGATAAACATGTAATAGACCTTCTTATATCCAATAATTTGGATCATGTTGGATTAGGTAATGAATCTTTTTATATGCAATCATTTGCATTGTGCTATGTTAGGTATTGATTCAGATGATCAAACTTACTATTATAAATGTGATATAGATAAGAGAGATAATACATTTTATTAATGTCCAAGAATAAACCACAAAAGTATGTCGGAAGGACTAAAGATAGTATATCCATTGTCAGTACAAAGTGGTTGTGCCAAGTCAATATGGTATGCAAGAGTAAGGATTATCGAGGAATGTAAAAGCTGATTCAACTTAACAATTTACATCAGGTCACTGCATGCATAAATGAGCACTTAATCTTTGTATCTTTCCTTTCTATTTCTTTTATTCTCAATCAGTAAAATACGAAGAATTTCTTTATATATCAAAGAAAAATCAGAATTGGGAAACTAAGAGCCAAGACCTAGATGAGCAAAGTCTCGAAGAATTCAAAACTTTAGAATCCATTTCATACCAACGAACAGTAAAATCTATGATGGTTTGGTTTTGACACGGTTTTGACCTCTTTAGGACACAAAAAATGATGTAAATAAGGCCAAAATTGAGGCAGATTTTGGGGCCTAAGCTTGCTTATAAGTTTGTCAATGTTTGACTCAATAAATCAACTCTCAAATCTGTTTTAGTACTCTATTTTATTTCTGGTTTTAGTTCCATTTGAGGAATCCATCGATAGTACATTTTGAATCAAAGTGTTTCATCGCAATAGTAAGAGTTATTCATGTTTTTTGGAGAAACCAATATGTTTGTGGAATTTTACTTACTTTTTCATTTATTTATGTGCAAAAATAGATGGAATTGTCTTATAAAATTACTATCGATGAAGAGAAACCTGTCATTGGCATTGTTAGGTGTCGAGAAGGTTGTACATTTTCTGAAATCCGTGATGAAATTGTAGATGATGGAATCGTTGAATACCCTTTTGATTTTATCCATGATGGAGTAGCTCTAAATCCAAAGCAAGAGAAGAAATGGAAAGTTTATACAACACTTTTAGGCATCAAGAGGAAACTAGACACATTTGATGTGGAAACAAGGTGTCCAAATGCAGTGGAAGCAATACCAATCTTTGAAAACATTGAAGAGAATGTGGAGGAACCTATGCATAAACAACCAAGAGTTGAAAATATGCCTTTGTCAGTGGAAGAAGCCACAATTGTTGATTCTTGTGTATTGGCATCTTGGGAAAAAAAAGTGAAAAGTTTAATGGAAGAGTTTGTCAATGAGAAAATTACTCTCAAAGTATATTCAGAAAAGGGAGAATCTAAAATAAAGATCCATTGTGAAATTTGTGGCATTGATTATGGAACAGGTGATGTATCCTTGGTAGCGCGAACAATGCGCAACTTCAAAAACCATCATATGAAAACAATGTCCCATCAACAACGCCTTTCAATGCCAAGTGGTAGTGAAATTCCTTCATGTAACAAAGTACAACAAACAACGGTGGTTGGAGATCGATTTCATATTGATCAAGCAATCAAACTTCTAGATGATTTCAACAAGACACAAGAGCCTAATTTGTTCAAGGTGGTGGAAGCAACACTTGCAGACTATAAGGACATGAAAAAAGTGAGAGTTGAATGTACACGATGCAATAAATGGTTTTGTTTGGTTTCGACAAGTGGTAATATTGTCAGTTCTTTAAATGAACACATGAAATCAAAGAAGCACACTACTACTACGACAAATGAGGCTTCACATCAGGAGATTGGGCTGAGGAGTGGCATAGTTGGGAGACCTAAGAAGCCTACCAATGATAAGTCCCAACAAAGTTTGACTAGGTTCTTAGTGCCATCATCACCATCAGTATTACATAGGGGTTCTACAAGTGCAACTCCTACTTCAGGTGTGTTAATTAGTGGTTAATTAATAGTTTAGACTAAACTTGAATATGAATTTGTATATTATTTTATTTATCGTACTTCTAATTATTTATTTATTTATTTATTATGTTGTCATATTATTATAGCTCAATTTTCTCCCTTGTTACTACAATGTTGGGGGTATTGGTATCCTTATATTGATAGAAATGGGGAGAGATTGGAAACAAAGGTCCTAATGGATGATCAAAGGGGTGGAAAATTATGGGCAATAGAGAAGCATACCAAGATCATGCTATGTTATGAGGGTATTGAATGTCGTATTGATGGTACATATAGGCATATTCATTGCCAGAGGGGTTCTGAAACAGGGACCCCTTTTGATTCATTAACATGTAGATTTTGTAAGTTCGTTCCAGAATGTAATGACTTCAGGATGCGATTATATCGTGAATCAAGGTGCACCAATAAAAGAAGTGAACGAGATACAGGAAAAGGTAGAAGATTGGACTATTTGACTCAAAATGAATTGAAGAATGCTGCAAGGGTTAAAAATGCTAACCATAGATCAACAATGCGAGCTCTTTGGTGGGAGAGGACAAAGGTTGCTACACTCTCTATTAGAATGAGATCTCTAAAGGAAAAGTTGTTTGAATCGGTAGAAAGGAAGGATGTCTTTAGGTTTTGTAAGGATGTTTGTGAGGCACATAAGAAAGGAAAATTACAAGGTAAAGATGCAGTTTGGGAATTTTCCAAGGATATATTTCATAACTTGATTCATGAAAAAGCAGGGAGAAGGTATAATACATCCACAAAATCCCTTTATGAGATGATCAAGTTATGGGGAGGTCCTAGATTACATAACTTTATTAGCTTGAATATGGATGGTCCTTCAATATCTACAACTTTAAGGCAAGTTAAAAAGTCATTGACATATATTCCAGGGGAGCAGAAACACATTTTTGAGGCAATTGGAAAAATTTATGCTTCTTATAAAGCCAAACATGGTATATATGGACCAATTCCTGTATGCCTTGCAGAAGATGAAACAATTGTGAAAAAATATGTTAGGTGGGTAGAAAAAAGCGATACACTGGTGGGGTTTTGTGGTTTGAAAGAAGAACATCAATGCCAATCACATTTCTTGGTGACAGTTGGTGAGGGAGATGCAAGCTATGAGATTATAACAAATTCTTTTAAAAACAATGTTATTGGACATTATGCACGTGTTATTATTGCAAACCCTTTACATGAAAAACTTCCTCGTTTGGTTGTGGTTGTTCATCCAACATGCAATAAATTCAATGCAAATTTTGTTTATCAACAATGGGAAAAGGTAGAATTTATGTGGAAGAAACACGTAGAAAACAATTTGGGACCTATTGTTGGTCATTCCTCGGATGGAGATAGCAGAAGAAGACAACTTATGTTGAAGGATTATTCTTCAACATCAGTTCTTCGATATCAAATTCCTTGGGAAGGGTGGAGGCTAACTGGGTTGTACAATGGTTGCAATGTAACAGGATTGCATGACCAAGATTACATCCACAACGGCAAAAAGCTAGTGAATCCTTTGTTTAGCGGTCGACGAGAATTGGTTTTAGGAAATGAGTACATAAGTTTTGGCCATGTCAGAATGGTTTATCACACTTTTAAAGTGGATGATCACAAGCTTAAGTGTGAAGATATAGAGAGGATGGATCGACAAAATCGGGGTTCCGCACAACGAATTGCTTCAAGGCATGTTCAGAGGTGTTTGAAAGAGTTGAGAAGTACACCAAGTGGAAAGTTAGAGAGGACACTAGCTACAGAGACTTACCTAATGATTGTTGCTGACTACATTGACATATTTATGTCTCATAGTTTGAGCCTCTGGGAAAGAGTGCGAAATGCTTCACGAGTTCATCATTTCTTCGCATTATGGTTATGTTGGGTACAAAAACAATCTCATACTAATGTCAACATAAATTTCATCAGCAGAGAGGCATATCAAGATGTGAGAATTTCTTGTCATTTTGCAGTTTTGTTGATGAGATTGTTTCAAGATCAATACTCTAACTTGCCATGTGTTTTGCACTTGACTGGGTCAGATGTATGTGAGAACTTCTTTAGCAAAGTTGGTGGGATGGTTGGAATGGAGAGGGCTTATGATTTCACTGACTTGCTTCATGCTGTTGGAACCCTTAATAGAGTTGTTGAAGAAGAATCAAATTCCCAAGGGCTTCATTTTAATAAATCCCATAAGAAGCAAGAAAACATTTGAAATAAATTGCACCAAGAAACAATACAAAATACTGACATATTGTCGCAATATGATTCAATATCCACAGACGCTAAAATTGTAGAAGCCCTTAAGAATGGATTGAAGGATGCACAAGACATTTTATCAACTCTTGGAATGAAACCAGAAAATTACACTCAATGTTCTTGGTGGGTTAAACCATGGACAGAGGATAAATATTATTCAACATTTCAAATTGTGGATGAAGTAGTTGATGATTCTCCACCGAGATTTTCCAACTCTATATTTCAATCTTCATCTTCATTGGTACACAATGAAAGTGAATTGCAAATAATGGAAAGTGAGTGGAGACACGAGTTGGATGAAATTTTAGATTCCATTGATGAAAATGTAAGCAAAACTATAAAACCAGTGGTGAATCTTGATGGTAAGGATATGTTCAAAGCATGTTTGGTTAGTCAGTTGAATGGAAATCCAACATTATCCAAAGATAGGTTGACAAAAGTGAGAAGTGGGGTATACTTTAGGCGAGATGGGAATACTCTACAAAAGGGTGTTTCAATTGGCTTTGGAATTGGATCAGATTGTGGGGTGTTGTTTGAAAACAACTCAATTCCTCCCACTGAACGTATTGCAAGAAAAGGTGTTCCTCGAAGTACAAAACAAGGTGTTTCTTGTGGAATGTGGTACATTGGAAGGGTTCAAAGAATAAGGAAGAAGGATGGTAATAGGGTGTTTGATTACCATAATGACATCGACCTTTTGGATAGATTAGAAGGCATTGAGCTTCAATTATGTTGGTATAGTAGAATGAAGGGGCAACGCGTGTATAAGTATGATTTGAATGATCATGCTTTTGTACAACTTGAATCTGTTATAGCAATCGCAAACTTATCGTACAATGCTAAGAATGATACATACAAATTAGAAGAAAGTGATTACAAAGTTTTTTCAGATTTTGTGAAAAATTTAAACAAGGTTAATTTTCAAAACATTCTCCTTTCACTTTCCTTATGTATTTCCATATGTTGGATTATTTATAAATAGTTTTTGGTTATATTTTTGTTGATTTGTTTGTATGAATCTGATGTTAATTTTGTACTTTTTAGCTTTAGGTATAGTGAATACTTCAAATGGTGAATGTTCGAGATAACTCAACCTTTTTTTTCTACCTACTTTTTGGTGTAAGTTTCTTTCACTAGCCATTTATCTTTTTGTAGTTGTGTTTCATTCAAACATTAATTTGGTATTTCTTCCATAAAAACAATATAATTACATACCTATATAATTATATGTACCCCTTACCTCAACACATATATACATTTTGAATATAAGGGCATCCCTTACCTCAACACTTATGTTGGATGCCTTCTACTGTGGTTCTTCTGAAGTTGGTCCATTTAATCACGAAAAGCAAGAAGAATTGGTTCCTTTTTTATGAATATGTTTTGAAGAAACGTATGTGGTTCTTCTCACTAATGTTAATGTTTTCCTTGAATTTTTAGATTAATGGTTCACTTGCTAGAAAGGATATCAAGGATCTAATGGCACGGGGTTCAATCATGATGGTTTCTGTTCACTCAAGTCAACAAATTTACACCAGAGCAATGGCTAACACATGAAGTGCATTTGATTTTGAATGTTTTTGTGGTATTTGGATTTCCTATTTTTCAAATTGGACATTAAATCAGAGTTTGTAGCTCAAAAAATGTGCCATCAGAGTCTTTTTGCAAGTATTTATATTTTGGCCACCTTGATATCATTTTTATTTTTATTTTTGCAAAAATACATTTATTGTTTTGGAAAAATAGGCCCTTGTAATTTGGCCTATAAAAAAGAAATGTTTTTGTAATAGAGGGGGGTTGGATATTGGATATATCATAGGAGAGCTATTGTACTTGGAGTTTTTTTTTTGATAATACAGAGGCAGTTGCAATAAGAATTTTGGGATTCATGTGGTATGGCTTTATAGCATTGTATCTCCTTCGTGTTTCATTTCATCGAATGTATTCTCAGTTCCATTTCATATCTTATGCTTTCACTGATTGTTCTAAAGAGTTATAAACAGAATTCATAAATCAATTTATGCTCTGTTTTTTAAGGGCAATTATGTTGTGTTACTTTCTTCTTATAGAATGAGTTAATTATCTAAATGCTCATTCTAATTCCATTTCTCATCCTACACTGCAATGACAAAGCCTGAAAGCTATCAAAGTCTACCTATCTTGCCCCATTATCGCTACTGTAATTCATTTAGCTAACAAATTTATAACACTATCCTTGCTAGCAACAATAGGTTTGAATTGGTGTCATTATCACTGCAAGGAAAACACCTAAACTTGATACTGATCTAGGATTTTCAGATTGTTGAACACCATTTCCACAACTTTTTATTGAGTTGTTGAGGCTCATAGTTCTATCATAGCTGTTGAGTCCATATGTGCAGGATGCCTCACCTCCAGCACAATATATGATTGTGGGACACAATGGCTGATGTTAAGACCTCGTTCAGGTGTGACCATGCTAATCGAGTAAACAATTTTAGTTGATGCCATAGGTGATATTTTGTCCAAACATGTTGGATAAATATCATACGTGAGTTCAAGTAAACAAGTCTACCTATTACATGCACAGGTCAGGTGCCACAAAATGATATGCACTTTCTTAAGTGTAATGGTCTTTGAAGAATGTATCCATTTCAAACGAGGGAATAAGCCCAGTCAAAATTGTGAACTGCCCAGTCAAAAAAGTGACTATGATGCATTGATGGTATTCAAGGCTTCAGCTGATTCAAACAACAAACTTCGCTCTTGGAAAAACAGGGAACCATGCACAGGAAAATGGATCGATGTCATCTCTCTAAACAATAGGGTTATTAGGCTTGTGCTGTAGAGCCTTGACCTCACTGGTCTCATAGAATCCTTAACTGATTTAGACCAGTTTATCGTCTTAAGCCTCAAGGGGAATTCATTTGAGGATTGATGTATGTTGCTTAGATGGTGGGATAAGAGTTGTAAAATTAAAGTGGCTAGTGCAGAGCTCCCAAGCTTGGTTCCCCCTTTTGTTTAAAGATTGGTCTGTGTTGCTTAGATGCTGAAATATGAGCTGCTGTAAAATTCTAGATGCTGTAAAGTTCTTAAGTGGTCAGTGCAGAGCTCCTAAGACATTATGAGATCATGGGTGCTGAAAAGGCATGAAACTATGTTTAAACCCATAGCTTTTCCAACCCAGAATTGGAAGAAAAAGAACCAAAATTACTACAGGCAGCTTTACATTTCTTTAAACTTTTTATGTCTGGATAATTTGATTATTAGAGTATCTTCTATTCTGCAATACAGGGGATATGATTATATGTGTGTATTTGCAAGTTTGATTTTTTCTGTATGTTCCTTTCTGCCACACTAGGGATATCAATTTATGTTTGCATTTGGGGATTTGATAATTGGAGTATATTCTAATTTGTCAAGCTGGGGAAGCCAGGCATTCTGTTGGACAGTTTCTTTGACTGCATCACGGAGATTGCTGCAGCGCTGACTCTTACACGGATGGGTGAGGCTGGCTGCAGAGTTGACACTACAGCCAGGCTTGCCCAATGGAGAATAGAAAATTTGGCTTCTTATACTTCCTACAGGAAGTTCGATCCTTTCAAGATAGGGGTGTGGAATTGGTAAGCATCTTTATTCTGGATTTTTTCAACAGTCGTATTGATGCTCAACATACAGATGGGGAATGGTCAGTAGAAAAGGTTCTTCAGGTCATAGTTGCTAATAGTTGGTCATGGCGGGGTGAAGGGATGAAGGTACAGAATTGGCTATGACATGGTAGAAAATGACGATAGTAATATGAAAAAAACTTTGTTTTGAAAGAGTCATGTTTCAGTATTTGAATTTGATTTTATTATTCTCTATATTTGTTGTTAGTGGTTTGATTTGTCCTAATTATAGATGGTTTGTGTGTTTTTTAGATGTTCACCCAGTTAAAATTCACCTATGAGCAGGAACTTCACCCAGAAGAGTTTTTTATTCCATATGTGTGGAAGTTAGTTGTATCACAGAGGTATGGTAGCAGATACATTCTTAGGATTTATAATCTTCTGATCTCCCCTACTGCTGAAGTTTTTCTGTTCAATGAAATAGTGATTTACAACGATTGTTTTCTTCATTAAAAATGAAAATGGTCTCAAAATTAACATGTTTTTTAGTCAGTTCATTATATGTTAGTGGTCACTAATGCAAGGTAAAAGTGGGTAAACCCCTCAAAAATTTGTAATTTTCTACAGTCCAAGATTGCACGCAGAAAGATTTCATAGATGATATGTTAAATTGTTTAATACCATGCCTCGGTTTTATAATTCGTGACTTGTTGAAAGCATCAATTTTCTACATTTATTTACATGGTGATCTGTGTATTGTATTCAGTGGCGTGGATTTCAATCTCAACACCATTCACTTATTTCAAGCAAGGTCACCTGCAGAGGTGAGTATTCATTACAACCTTTGCTTCAAGATAGGGGTGTGGAATTTGGCCACTATACTCCTATTTGACCATTATTCTTCAGCCCTACTCTTCTGCTTGATTGCCACTTGATTTGAGATCTACAAAATGAGCGATTCTTGTTTCAGTGTCATGGCTATTGTTTGAAAAAATGTGACATATACATTTTACCGAGGTCTCCTATTTGAAAATCTAGGGGCTAGTAACATACTTGGGTCATTCTCTCCCAAATAAGGATACATGTTACCAATGGCCTTGCAGCATTCATGGGATGATGAAAAAAGTGCTAGAACCACATCTTGACTCAACTCTGTGCTACAACCAGAAAAAATAGTCCAGGTTAAAACCTCGGTGAGTGTAGATTCTGTGTAATCTAAAACTTGGGTTATGAATTTCCCTCTAGTCATCAAGTGTATGTATCAACAATTATATCAATATGGTGGTCCCTCTTATACATCTTAATCGTAGAATTGTCCTTCTTGACCTCATTATCCTTAGGCTCTAACTACTCAATCTGTTGTGAGTGATGACTCTATTTGCTTGTGGCAATCTGATTTTGGTATACTCGGTTGTGACAGTGATGGAGTTCGTTTATTTGTACAAAAATTGGTTTCTGGCATCCATATATTGGATATGACTAAAATATCAACCAACTCCCCTCATTGGAAGAGAATATGCCACATAATTTACATCTAATACATTAACAATTTGACTTCTGATGAAAATGTTATACACCAACAATGCAAGCATCCTTAACCAGCTATCTTTTCCATTCATGGGATCACATTTCTTATGGAAATGTTAAACACCAACAATGAAAACATCATTAACCATCCATCTTTCCCATTCAAAGGATCACATTTCTTATGAAATATATGCATAATGTCACATATAGATCATATTTCTTACGAAATATATACATAATGTCATTGCAACTTGATTTGAACTTGAGATATTTAACCTTGCAGATTTTATGGTTAGAGAATGATGTTCTCCAGTTGCTACAGAATGAGTTAAAATTATAGATAGGACGACTTGAAAGGAAACTAGAATTAAAGCAATTTCATGCCATGTGGTGAGTTAACGTGCACAACACATCATTAATCACTATACATGAGAGCACTCCATTGAACATGAAACCTATATACTTTGTCAACTGCCATATATTGAACTTTTCTTCACTAGTATATATATATATATATATATATATATATAGAGAGAGAGAGAGAGAGAGAGAAAATAAGATTCAATAGTCGTGCAAATGAACTTAACAAGAATAGGTCAAGAGAACTTAACGAAAATGTATCCTTTATTTGTTGTCAAATGAACCATGCTTGAAAAATTTGTCATTACTGTTTAGATGACCTGATTTTTTTTTTTTATCTTCTTTGCAGTTTATTAACAGAGAAGGTAAAGAAACCTACTGCAAGTTTCATTGGAAGCCTACTTGTGGACTCAAGTTTTTGCTTGATGAGAAGGTTGTAATTGTTGGAGGTACCAATCACAGTCATGCTACCAAAGATTTATATGATGCCATAGCTTCTGGTAACTATCTTGAATGGAAGCTATGCATTCAAACTATGGATCCTGCAAATGAAGATAGGTTCAACTTTGATCCTCTTGACGATACTAAAATATGGCCAAAGAATCTATTTCCTTTGCAGGTAAAGTACATATAAAATACTTAAGACTGAATTTATCAGTCATATAATCTGTAATATAAATTCTTCTTGCTTCACAATTTTCAAGTTCTGGTAGTAATTCAACTTTATATGCTCTTCAGTTTCAAGCTTTTTGCATTGAACCATGGTTGAAAATTGGATCCTTTTCTTGTGCAGCCTGTTGGGAGGATGGTTTTGAATAGAAACATTGATAACTTTTTCAATGAGAATGAACAGTTGGCATTTTTCCCTAGAGTTATTGTGCCCAGTATCTACTACACCGATGATAAAATGTTCCAGACTCGAGTTTTCTCATACTCTGACACACAGAGGCATAGGCTTGGGCCGAATTACTTGCTGCTTCCTGTGAATGCACCAAAGTGTTCCCATCATAACAATCATCACGATGGTTTTATGAATTTCATGCACAGAGATGAGGAGGTATGTTACATGCCATTACTTCCCTGCTAGTATCAGCAATCTTCTCTCTTTTGTATTTCTCACATGTGGTTTGGTTTGGCATAACACCTTAGTGCAACTTAAATATCGATTAACTTTTTGTACCCTAATCTAAAGATAAAATTTTCCATCTAGATTCTAAAATCCCCCATATAGAGGATGATTTAAGGCAACTACTAGTACTAAATCCTTATATGCTAAGATTATGTTTATCCTAGTCATCGTGAACAGACATTTAATGATGCTTCATAGATGTAGGGTAATAAGGATATATTTGACTCAATATTTTAGCCATAAGCTTATCAACTTCAAAGAAATTAATCTGGCTAATCTGATTTCATATTTTGATTGCAGGGGTAGTGCATTACCAACAACATTCAGTGCAAAAGATGACAAATGTCTGTGGTTAGATAACAAGCGATTTGTTGTTTGTGGTGATTTTTGTGTTGCTCCAAATGTTGAAGGTGCCATATTGAGTGGCCTTGCTACAGCTTCAAAACTTTCACAAGTACACAATTCTCTATAGCTCCTTAATCACGTCAAAGATTTGCTGAACTTAGGACACGTCCAAACAATAGTTTTCCTTTCTGCTGTTATAAGAAAGTAAATTATTTTGAAGAGCGTCATATGAAATTTCAAACAAGATGTAGGTATTCTAATGCTAGAATCTGTCGGGTGTTGTCACGTCCAAACTATTTATGTGAATTAGCATTTGATCTCTTGTCATGAGCATTTTTTTGTTTGTAGCAATGGGTTATTGTAGCAACAACTCCATATTAAAGTCATTATACACCGTCCAACATCGTCAATATGGTTCTCTTTTTTTCCATCTATACATTTTAAGTAATAGAAGTGTGTCAAAGCCTTTGTTCACTTACCATGAAGAGCTCAAAAAGAATGACAATGTATCATTGATCAAGGAAAGAAATAAGTTGTAGCCCCCCTTGCAACTTGTTACATGAAAATGATTCTCTATATGTTATTCTTTTAGTTTTTTCATATTATTTCTCTTCCAAAGATTATTAGAAAGAACATGTTGCCCCAATAAAATGACATTGGCTAGTGTTATATTTTAAGCACAAGTATAGGATCTAGTTATGATAAAATGCTACACTAATTATTGCAAGTAGAAAGGGAGACAATAGAATAAATTAACATTAAAAAATACTAAGTGACTAGAAAGCCAATTTGAATTCACTTGATTTTTGCTTGACTTGAGTATAATTAAATAACCTTTTCATAGAGAAGTCATGTGCTCTAAGTGTGGTTCCAAGTGCATGCACAACTAACAGAAAACTACCTCTCCCTTAATTGTAGTTATCTGGGCCAAAAATTGAGTTGTAGGGTCTCTAATAGAGTTAGGGTCACTAATAGAGTCAAAATATCTACTGAAAAACTCTAAAATATGCTTGCTACATGTCATATGGCATGATTTTTCACCTGTGATATTCATTTCAATGGATATTTTTGGACTGTTGCAATAGGGTACATTTTTAAATTTGATGGATTAACATATTGGTGCACACAAGGAGAGAGGAATATCACTAAGATGGATGGTATGCATTCTCAGATGCATGCATACTGAACTGAAGGGTACACCTCCCTAATTCTATTCTTGGCTGCATGCATAGGAATTTTGGGACTTAATGTGCAGGTTTCAAGGAGGAATAGCTTTTTAAAATAAGAAAAAATCATTGCAACGAGGATGAATTCTAGGAGTTTTGATCTCTATCATTGCAGATTCAGAATCTAAAAGACTTGTAAATGCCTGAAAATCTGGAATGAGTAAAGCTTGGGCACTTGGTCGTCTTCCTCATGTATTTTCCATTGTTGGTGAATGCTTACATCTCTATTTTTCAACCTAGTCAAGTTAATTTTGTGACATGGTGTGGGCCTTTGTCCCCTGGTTTCACTAAGATTATTATGAATTTTCCTAGTGGTCCTTGACCACAAAGATTGGTAAGGTAAGAAATTTCCTCTGATTAGGTTTAAACAATAAGAGTAGGGTTGTGTCTAGGCATATGTTGTAGGGTTCAAAATAGTGTTACGTAGTGAGATTCATCTAACATATATGCCTCACTGGAATTCTCTATCTCTTATTTGACTTCAAGACCCAATGGAAAACACCTATTGTTGGATCCTTCCCAAATATTATTACTATTTTCCTTGTTTATTTTACTTGTTGGCATAGTTCATTCTCAGTGATTTATTTGTAGATCATAGGCAAGTGATATAGATACCCCTTTTTTTTTGGGAACAAAAAACCAAAAGTGAGAGGATTTCAAGAGGTGATATTTATTTTTCTATGAAACATGCACCCAAGGCTCATTTTAGGTGTCAAAACATTCCATGAAAATATTTGTGCAGTCAACATCTCCAATGATCTAAGGAAGTGTACTACATAAGCATCAAGACAAGGTCTAGAAATTCCCATAAGAAAGCTATCTTGAGTGTGAATATCCATCATGGCACAACCAAGGGTTATTAACATATCATACACCCCACATCAGATGAAGAGCCCCCAAGCATGATTTATACAATTTTTCCTTGCACCTAGAAAATGATAGGCTAGAGTTTTAGATCTTCAAGCCACCTTCTCCTTTTATTTTTATGCATTCTTTCTAAAAGAAAAAAACACTTTTTATGGGAAATCCACACTAAATTTCCTTTTAAGGAGGGCCTTATCATACTCGGATGGTCACAATACACACCAATATGTGGTGTTGTATTCATGTACTTGTAGTATTCTTGTACTACTAGGTACAAAGTATTCTTGTCTTAATAAAATATACCATGGGGCTCTCATTAAAACACTTAAATTAAAAACAACAGAGAACAATGTTTTTTTTTCATTAAAGAAAAGGGAGGGTCTCATAACTCATCCTCACCTTGCCTTTTCTTCTCTATATAACTCTTTGAAATTGTAACTTTTGTTGTTCCACCTTAATAAGACACTAGTTTGAGTACATGAGGTTGTAGTTGGATTTTTGAACAAGAAGCTTTCAAAGGGAAGAGGGTCTAGACTTGTGATTGAACACCTTATTTGGTGCAAACATATTCATAAAGATTGATCAATTGATTTTTCATCATCATAGAGATCAATTTATATGTTATTTTATACACATGCACATAATCAATCTTCCTAAAAAATGGTTGATCTTTGTATGCCTTAGACCATTAAATGGCACAAATCATAGTAAGATGTGCTTGAGTTTGGATTGAGTAATCACATTGTGGGAATACTAATATGCATCTCTTATGTATATCACAAGAAGAAATGTGAATTTTAGAATTCATGTGAGGTCATAAGAGAGGCATCATGTCATTATGTTAAGGATATAAATATAAAGGGGTGTAAAAAATGTTAATGAAAAAACAGATACCTACAATATATAGTGAAAGCAAGGGTTTTTTAAATTGGGAAAATGCAATGGGTTAGTATTGGTAGAGGGTTAAATAAAGTGATTTTTAGAGGTATTTTCCAATATGTAGTCAAATTAAGGGTATTGTTTAGTATGCCACGAACGCACGTGCTATGCCATAGGTTAATTGAGTGACACCCCCGATGACTGCTAACGCCATTAGGGGAATTTTTTCTTTGATGATCGGTGGAATGTGGTACCCATATGCGTAAACTTGGTATGGCATGTATTTGCGCAATGTACGCATATGTACTGGCTGGGACCTTCCCGTGTAAGCATTGTTTGATCGAGACGCTTATGGAGGCACGGGTCTTCGACGGATCTGATCAAAGTGAAATATTTGTAAGGTACGATACCATCTTGACATGAAAGCTTTTGTCGTAGTTGAAAGTCAAGAGGATCGATGAAATCTGTGGACAATGATGTCTCCCAAAGTGCCACCTGAGGATACGCCTTTGCATGGGGAGGGGTGATCTAAGGTACCACTTCCTTTTTGGAAAAGAGATGTCGAGGTCTACAAAAAGGAAGCCTTAACCAAACCATGGGTCGCCGAATTGAGGGGTCGGGGACTTGGATGTGATGGGTTTAACACAGGCTTGTTGGTGAGAGGTGACTGAATCTGATGATGGGGATTCAGTGGCCTGAGGTCGGAGTATACTTAAGCAGCTTGGCGACAACCATAGTTATTTCTGAGGGGAAAATCCCTAGAATCGGTAGGGCTCCCAGGGCGGGTGTAAACCAACTATGAATGTCATGATGGTGCATGCGTGGGGGTGAAATACTCTAACCAAGGGAGGTCGTGGGACTACTTCCATGGGAGAAAAGATGAAATATGAGGGTGAAGGGGTGAAGTGCACTATTTATGGTCTTTGTACACTTACAAAAAAAATAAAATAATAAGGTTTGGTTTGTACAAAACACAAAGACAAGTACCCAAAAACATGAAATTTTTCACACACGGAAGGCGTGAGGAAGGTGTTTTGCTGAGGGTGGGAGTCCCATTGGTTGGTCTCATGTGCAGGGTTGAAAAATCGGATGAAATAGTGTTGCAGATGGGATTATGCTGGTGGAGGTATGGTGGGCCAAATGCGATGCGCGGAGGTGCATGTTTTATCTGCTTGTTACAACCTGGTCATCCGAGAAGGGGATTTCAGTTAGCATGGTAAAATTGACCTTATGCATGATGACTAGATGGGCATAAGGTTCTTCCCGAACTGAAGTGGTATGGCCATGGCGTCACTGTTTCTGTGATATATGGTCTACTTAGGGTGACAAGTGCCATGGAGGGGAGGCTCTATCAACCAACGCGGATGTTTATCATGTGCAGCGTGAGGTGATGATAAACACGGTCAGATATGAGGACCCTATGGTTTATTTATGATGGAGAAGTGTTGTCAGGATATGCAAAATTTTCTGGGACTCTATCATGCTGGGGGTAGAATGATACCTGCTCTAGAACTTTTAGTAGATGGTGTTGTGAATGGTTTGTGGGTTTTTTCCTGCAAAAAAAACTACCTCAAGTGAAAACATCTTCTTTTCATCAAATATTATTGAAAGGCATGAGCTTTAAAAAGGAAGATGAGAGAGGGCATACCTGCCGGTGCTGAAAATTTATTTTTTCCAGAAAGCGAATGTGTGGCATCACTTCTGTTCATCATGGAATACTGATGATGGTGCAACTTACGACTCGCAGAATGGACCCTTTGATCTCTCGTTATGGCGCTCCAAAATTTTTGAAAAGGGTGATAAATAGGTGAATATGGCCCTTATTCAATTCATTTGTACCTGTTGAGGTTTGAGAGGTTAGAGGTGTTTGCGTAGCCTTTCTTGTCGTTGCAGTCGGCCTATGTACCAGGGACTAGCGATACTATTTTGAGGTAATTTCCATGACGTCGTGAATTTTAATTTTTACAGTTTGATGGTGCCGGGGGCCGTCCAAATTGGGTTTGTATGGACTCTGGGTGACTTTTGCCTTAGATTCCGCGGGCGATCTGGGCAAAAGCGTACCTTACTTGCATGCAAATTTTAGGGACATGCATACAAGGGTGCTCTATTCCCCAAGTTTAGTGCAGCAATGCACGCCTGTGAAAAATACAGGTGGGTGCTAAGTGCACCTATCTGAGGGACAGGCGTGCAAAGGCCGAGGTGACAAAATGTTTTGGTTTTTTGTCTATTTTTTGGGTTTTTTTCTTTGTATTGATGGGTACCTGTGTTGATGACAGGTTGTTATGGAGGGAGTGAGACTGACCCGAGATCCGGACCACTATAGTAGCTGAAGCTAGGGCACAATGTCAATTGGCCGCATGGGGCCTTTTGAAGTTTGCTGAAAATGAGTTTCTTTAGTCGTAGGATGGTTTATTACGCTACATTATACAGTACTAGCGTAGGAGGCACAACATGTTCATGTTGCGAGGGATGAACTTGGTGATCCCTCTTGAGACAGATATCTACTTTGTGACTGGGTTACTACCTCAGGGATGAGGCATTGAGGTACCCACTCTCCTCTGGAAGGGTGAACCTAGATAGATTCTGGAGGCATCATTGTGGGGGCGCGCCTCTTACTGAGGGATGCACCAGTATCGCATCAGTTACAGATGTGGCAGAGTGGTGCGCTCTGGAAATGATCATATGACTGGCGGGGTGGTTTTCTCTGCATCGGGTGTCTGGCCCGCAGGTTGGAGTTTTTCACTAGTTGAGGTCCGGGCATTTTTTGACTTCGCCCATTTTTGTTTTGATGGTATGGTGTTGCAATTGAACAAGGTCCAATGTGGATCGTAGTGATTTTCATACGCCAGTATCTTGTGCAACATCATGTATGAGAGGGTGGTGCTGCTGAGGTCGGTGGTGGCGGTGCCTATTGGGGGGCCATGGGAGCCACATATGAGGAGGTGGGCTCCGGTGATGCCACGAGGTAGTGGTGGCATGGTGGGGCATTATTGGAATGCCACAACAGAGGCCTGGTTCGAGGCCAACCCACAGATGTTCTTGCCATACCCATATGCAGAAATGGACTTCCAAGGTGACCTAGACATGGGTCTCCCTTTTGGTTATGTTTGGGGACCTACACGTATGGTTTATATGTTTTTTTTGCATTTGTTTGAGTATGTATGTACTTACGCGTTTCACTAGTGACATTGACATTGTTTTGGCTACTCATGCAGATGTTGGTAAGGTGGGTTGCCTTGTTTCCCAACTGGTGGGCCGTGATCCTCCTCGACGACCTCGAGGTGGTCAGGGAGGAGGTGATGTAGGTGGACCAAGCGATGGTGCTGATGGACCTGGCGAAGATGGTGCTGGCCCCTCAGGTGAGGGTAGCAGATCAGTTGCTATAGAGGTTTCGGCCAAGCGAGCTTGTGCTGATGTGGCAGAGGCGCACATTGCAGTAATGACAGCTCAGGTGTTTACTCTTGGGGACTTCCGGGGTTGAGTGGAATGCTTGACCCAGGGTATGCCTACTCAAGGTTTTATGGATGACTTCAAGGAGGTCTGGTTAGAGATAGTGATGGCCTATGAGAGGGATTATTGGCCCACTCTACGGCGGGTGGCGACTACAGTTGCGACAACAGCTCTGGTGGTGGTATCGGGAGCAGTGGTGGGTCCAGGTGCCCTGCTTGAAGGGACACCCCCCTAGAGTAGTTTTGTACACAGGGAAAGCACCAGTTATGAGGATGCTTGCCTTATTTTTGACAATTTTTGTAGCTTTGGGTTTGCTATTAGGCTGGCGACATTATTTTTTGTACTCGGATATACATATTTTTTGATATATATATGAGAGATATTTTTTTTTGGGCTCTACATGATGTATCATCTATTTCGGTTTATGTATTTTGTTATGCTGATGGGTATGTATATTTTTGGTTTTATGTATGATGGTTTATTTGAGATGCATTCCAGTTTAGGATATTGTTAGTTATTCAATTAGTTGTTTGATTTTGACTCTTTGGTACATGTGAAAATGTGATATAGTCAAATTTTCTGCTTAATCTTTTGGCATGCAAATATTTTCTAAACAGAAATGTATCTCTAGTCTCAAATGTTTGGTTTACCTGTGATACTACTAACTGGGAATCAAGGTAGTTATGCATATGGTGAATGCCTTGATAGAGGGTGTCGCACATAATTCTAATGACAACGTCATATTCTACCTGATTGTTTGTTGCTAAACTGATACACACACTGTTTGAACACAGAGGTGATTGGTCAGGGCAGTAAATAACCCAGGAAATGACAGCTAAATTTTGAGACCATCTTGATGCTCCATCGACAAATCTGAAATAGGGTTCATTTTGGTGATCCATGGTGACACTTTGAGCACTTTTAAATAAGTCTTTGGGTCAAAAATTTTAAGTGGTTTGGTTTTTTTGTAATCCCACTCTAGGGGAAGGGCCGTCGGGGCCCTTATGGGTAGAATTTTTTGAGGTAAAGGCCATTGACGGGATTAGTGAGGCAAGACCTATCTGGTTTTGTCAAGATGTATGCCCCTTATCGGAGTCATTGTTTAATGATGTAGGGTCCTTTCCACAAGGTTTCAAACTTTCCTGGCCCTAAGGCCTCTTTTGTGACATCATAATGGAGGACTAGTTCTCCCTCGGTGAATGAGCTAAGGGTTATGTGGTGGTTGAATGATGCTTTTACCCTTTTCTTGTGGGCCTCATTGTGTTGTAGTGACTGACGTCGATTTTCGTCGACAAGCTCTAGTTGTACTAAGCGCTTCTCTACAGGATGGGTGTCATTGAGGAGTTTGATGGCGGCATGAAAATTTGGGATTTTGTGGAAATCAATGCAAAAGCGCAAGGTAACTTGGTTTTTTGCAACAAGAATATAGTGGAAATCCTGGGACGGGTGGGAGGCAGTAATCCTATCGCCAATATGAGCTGATACAAATCATATATGGTGGATTGTGTCATCAGCGTTTGGCAAGGGAAGAATCTCTGTACTGGGATTCTGTATGAGCGCAAGGTTGGGTTCCCCGCTAAGATGGTCGATTTCTGGTATGTGGAAATTGCGCTTACCACAGAGATGCCTGAATGTTTCCATTAGAAGGAATGACTCTGGTGTGTGATTTTTTCCGATGCAGATGGTGCATGGTATCACTGAGCTAATAGAGTAGATAGTGTGGGATTCTATGCTACTCGTTGTTCCTGATGTGGATGCTTGGAAAGGGTCGGTCGTAGAAGAGGTTGTCTTCTGCTTCCATTTCCGTATTTTTGGCTTAGGTGCGTCTACCTCTTTGGTGGAGTGTAGACTCAACGCAGCTCATGCCACTCTCAACTTGGAGATATGTACACACTTAAACGTATGATGAAAGTGTGAAAAAATTCAGCAATAAGTGTGCGTGATATTCTCTTGGTTTGAGAGAAGTTTTTGAGGGAGAGAAGAGACTATGCAGATACTGTTTGGAAGGGGTTTAAGTTCTCTAAGTTGGTTGACTTGATGATCGTTCAGATCACATAGGCCGCATGTTATCCTAGGCTTGGCTGAGGTTACACTTTGTTGGTGTGTTGTCTTATCTTTCTTGATACACCATTGCGGGGGTGGGGACATTGACCCGACGATGTACTTTTTATGCCATTCCTGGATTTCGTCCTGTCTCTTCTCTATGGAATTAATCATGTCGATGGTGGGACAAATTTGTGAGGAATAATTACAATGTCACTCATAATTATTACCTTGACATATCATGCAAAATATCCTTGATATGAAGGTTCCGTCGAGTTTAGTTTGAGGTATGATGGGGAACCAGCGCCAGAAGGCCGCTAAATCAGGGCAATGGACAACTACATGGTATGTATTTTTGCATAACGTAAATGTTGGTCGTCCCTGCGAAGAGCGGTTGGGGGTAACTAGGGGTTCCCTAGTGGGCCATTCTTCAGTTGTCAAGAAAATGATGGATGCACTCATCTCATCCACTTGGGTCATGGAGCTTCCTGTGGACTCGATATCCATGTCGTATTCTTGGGAAAGGCGGACTATGGGTGAGCGGAGGCTAGCAAGGGCTAGCCAGAAGCGAGGTATGTAGTGAAAATTATCCAATAGGTGATTGGCGGCGCATAACAGGCATGTGAATTGTGCTGCCCGTAGTCCCACGTAGTAAACCCTTTTAATTGGATACCATCTGTGGAAGAGCTCTAGGGCTGTGCACTCTTCGAGGAAGTGGCCACGTTCCTCGCATAACGTACAATGTATAATGGGCATAATCGGGGGTTTTTCTATGACCCTACATTCCTCTTGTAGGTATAGGATGGTGCGAGGCTCATCGCCGACAGATTGAGTGGAGGGGTCCTCTTGATAGGATCGCTCGATCGTATGTAATGCATCCCTATATCATGGTATCTCTGGGAAATGGTGGGTGTAGTGCCCATAGTTGCTACAGAGAGTGCATGCATGATTGGTACGCAATGCTTTTCCTTTACCTTTGGTGGTAGGTTCCTTTTTTCGGGAAGGCGGCATCGAGATGTCTGTTACGGAGCCAAGGCGTGGTTTTAATTCATCCAGCTCCAGACATATATGAGTAGGATGGCATATTACGTCGCATATGGTGCAGATTGGTAATTACCATTGAATGGCGGGGGTCACCATCTTCTTTCCTCTCTTCTCGGTTTTCTTGGCCGTGATCACCGGTTTCACAATGGGAACTTCCCTTGTGGGGATGGTCTCGACTGTTTCTTGGATGGGTGGGGGCTCCTTGGGACTGAGGGGCTTTAATCCTGTGGCAGTAATGTGGGTGTCTCCTATTCTGAAAGGAGGAACGAGGTACCAAAATGGGAATGCCAACGATATGTTGGGTAATACCAGTGTTGCCAAAACCTGCTGGGAGACAAAGCCAGCTGGGGGGTAGATGAAAGGGGTTTGGGAGGCGGCATAGGCTAGAGAGGCTGCCATGGCCGATGCCTCAGTGTCGTTACTTCTTGAGTCTATGTCCTGAATAGCCTTGGCACTTGATGTCGACATCATGCATACCGAGGCCCCTATGACATCGGGTGATTCCTCAGGGATAATGGGAGGATCTCCTAGGAATGACCCTAGAACAGACGTCGGTTTGAATTGGCCAGAGCCATATTCTTGGTACTATGAAATACCATTCGAGGCTATATCTACATAGGGTAGAATTACATCCATGTTGGTTAGGGGACGCTTCTCACTGTGTGTCATCTAGTCTACAGTAATGATGCGGTCCTCATGGGGGAACATCATAATGTGGAAGACAGAGGAGGCTATGGTGGACATGGCGTACATATAACTCCACCCAAGGAGTATATTGTAATCCAAGTGAGCATCCAAGACTTCAATGTCTATGTGAACTGTCTTTCCGACTAAACAGATTGGGACATTTTGGTAGAGCCCGATGGGGGTTGAGGGACGACCGTCGTATAATCGAAGCGTTATGACCGAGGGTTTTAGTTTGGGATAACCCAACTTCTGCCAAACATTTTTTTACATGATGAATGTCGATGCACCCTCGTCTATGACACATCGGTGAATAGTGATATTTTGTACCGATACTAGTATCTAGAAGGCAACCATGGAAGGAAGCCAAGGGGTGGCTTTGTCTAAGTCAAAATCCATTAGGTGTGTATCGGCAAGGTCGATAACACCTAACACAGAAATTAGGGCTTTTCATTGTTTTAGGCATGACTGTAGCACTTCCAGAGCTAACATAGCAGCGGGAGATTGAGCTAAATCATCCACAATGCTATAATTATGGGCCGCTTTGGAGTATTTTCCTACTCACCTATTGGGTCCCTTTGCCATCGTTGGCAATGGATCTATAGGCATCTTTGAAATGGTCAAAGGTGCAGTCGGCACACTAGTGTTAGCCCTTGACATAGTGGTGTCTCATGGGGTGTTGTAGTTGCGATTCCGTGTTTGGAAAAACCTCTCTTCCCCAGTCATGTAGATTTCATGGTTGCTTTTCCCGGAATCATCTGGGTTTTGCTACTGAGTGCTAACTATCCCTTGGTGGGGGAAAGGTTCTTGCATCACAGTGGGTTGCTGGGAGGATGCTCCTTGTCCTCGGTTACTTTGTATCTTTTTTAGCTCAGGGAGATCAAGACAGTGGTGAGTATAGTGCACGTACTCTCCACATATCAAACAAGAATGGTTTGTTCAAAGAGGTGGCCTTTTGCTCTGTCGTTGGGCATTGCTTGGCTCCTAGTTCTGATTCCGGTTGGAGTTACCTCCAGCCTAGGATCATGGTGGGCGATTTTGGTTGCTGCCCCCTTATCCAGGGTTCCCTTTTGGTTTGTTTTTGGTTTTTTTTCTTTACCACATTAGGAGGGTAGTTTTCTTGGTTATACTGGTGTGCTTGGTTTTGGGACAACTGCACAAAGTTCACCTATGCATTGATTTGCGTAGGTGGGTCATGTGTTGGGGACTGAGCATAATGCTATCCTAGGATTGCACTTGGCCGTTGGAGGGGAGCTCTTTTGTCAGTGTTTCTTTCTGCATACTAGGTCCCCTCAGCCTGAGGATAGGGTCCTCCCTGGTGATATGCTTATGCCCTATTAGTCAAATTTTGCTGAGGCATATGATGACTTTGATATCTGGGTTGAGACATGTTCTGGGTAGAACTATATGTGTAACCGGGGTTTTGACTGTTGTTGCCTAGGTAACCTTGGGTCATTGACCCAATTAGCCCGTCTACAGAGTTCAACGCGCCTGAAAATTCTTGATAAGTTTATAGGTGCAGGGCATTATGAAGGATGTTGTAAATGTATATTAACTGCGTATAAATCAGTTCAAGCTTCTTGGCTTTATTGATTGCATCCTCTTTAGATGTGGGGTTTTACTGTGCCACATCCTTTGAAATCGCCTCCGTCAAAGTTTTCAATAATAAATCTAAGAGGACCCAATTTTCGAGTTTAATTTTACATAAACTGTGACGCCACCTCCATTCATGAAGATCGTCTGAGATATGGACGATGTGGGTTTGTCTAAAATGAGTCAGTAATTCCATTCCCAAATCATGGTGAATCAGTAATTGAAAATATGTGAGGAACGCAGTAGCAAGGGCACTAAAGGTTCCATGTAAAGCAGGAGGTTGCTCCACGTACCACTTCACGTCTACTCCTGTAAGAGTGTGTTGAAATAGCCTCAATCGAATAGTGTCATCGATGATATTGTTCGATGAGCACCACAAGTGAAAGGTCATTACATGATTACCTGGGTCTTCTGCTTGCTTGCCTTCGAATTTTGGTATATCCGAAGGGATATTCATGGGCATGGGAGGCCATGAAGGATCATGTGAGATGGGGTCATTCGTTAGCTTGGTTAAATCGGGTAGATTCAATGAAGCTAAGAAAGGTGACTGGGAGGTTGACGCCATTGCAATGTGTGAAGACAAAATGTTTTGGTTAGAACGAGGGTTATTCTGTGACATACCCTGCTGTGTATTCAGCTAGCTTCCTGAATGGGATGCACTCCCTTGCCTTCTAGGGGTTGAGGTGGGGAGTGGTGTGTGGTGTGGTGTTGGGAGATTGACTAGGGTTCCCATTGGAGCAGCCATAGTTGTGCGGTATCAGTTTGTGCGGTATCGAGTATTAATTGAGTCAGGTAGCCTCAACTGATACCGCACAAACTGCGCCTAAGCCTAACCCCCTCTGAATTGGGTCTCTACCGTGCTAGGGTTTTCTTTACCATGGGATGATAGGTGGATTTGAATCTCCCTAAATATACAACTTCTATGTTTCAATATGAATTATGATCAAGGCGCCTTATTGGATGCCTATCCCCTTAATTCTAACTTAAACTATAAATTCTTTTGTGGCCCCTGTGGGGAGAATTTAACGAGTTTGGTTAATTTAGTTTTAGGTGTCTTAATTTGCTTAGTGGGTGAGTGTGTGTGAGCATAAGGTGAACAAGCACATAGTTTGAACGTGTGGATATCGTTGATCCTTTAAAAAATCCCCTATTTAAACTATGTTATATTGTTCCCGGCTCAAATGGAAAACATGTACAGATAATGGGCCGCTTTCAAAGTTTCCTGGTTAATTTATGTGACTAACTATAGGGAGATGGTGAATTGTGAATATGGTGCATTCATATGCTTACCTAGGATCACCGGAGGGTGCAAAGGTAGCAGAGATTACTTGCTCTTTTATCGACAATTCAATCCTAGTCCCGCAATTCCTAATACAATATATTGAACTAAACTAAACAATTTCTACACTAGAAAAAAAAGAAAACTAGTTATGCATGCATGGTCTTGGGCCACTTACTTGGACTAGTTATCTAATTATGAATACCAAAAATTTTCAAACATAAATTGTTCGGAACGCAAGTTAATTTGCCCCCTACTTAAACTATGTAAATTTTTTGAAAAAATCAACTTGAACCAAAAACTAACTCTAAGCCTACCGAAACCAGCTAGAAGTGAGTTATAACAAGCTATGGGGTATCACAACAAGTGCTGGCAAATACATTAGGGGCTGCTAAACACCTTACAAGTAGAAAAAGACAAAATATTGGGAGGAATTTCTCATTCTGTGAATTGCGCGCAAAAGGCCATGACAGGTGCATTTTCCTACACGCGGGTCAGCACTGAACGTGCACCCTATGCGTCTGTGAGGAAAAAATGTGCACAAATTCCTACAAGTAAAAAATTTAGGAGCTGTTCTTCTTCAATCTGTCACTCAAAGTGAATCTAGGGACTGCGAGATAGATTAGAGGAATATTAGCTCCACTCTCCAGCATAGACAAAGGTCTCCTGCAAAAGAAGGCACAACCACATAAACTTGTAAAATGTTAGTGGAGTCGCCAATATTGTTGTGGTGGATTTGGTGCACAGATGTACGAAATCGCACTAGTTTAAAGGGTGTGGTTTGGCCCTTTAAACTCTAGGTAGCATGTAGAAAGTGGTGGAGTTAAAAAGCATACAATCTAGAGGAAAAAACATGCAAATGTATGCTCAAATTAAACTAAAACTAAAACAAAAATATACAAAAGCTATTGAAGAGAGTCAAACGATAATAGTGCAAATAGTGGCTCTAGGCCTCTTCTTATTAAACATTTGATACGAAGAAGAAATTGTACCCACTTGCCAAAGGGTCCCTAAACAATGGTTCTAGGTCCCGATGCAAGGATGTTGTTTTCCAAGCTCGCCTCGGTGCAATCTCCCTCTCTCTCTGCTGTGATGGAATAAGATTGTTTGATGGCCAACAATTGAGTCCCCTCTATCTCTAGCTCCAGGTCACACACTACTAGTATTGCTTGGGCAATTATGGCCAGCATAACAATGTGATCACCCATTCTTCATCTCATGGTGGATTTATATAGGGGATTTCAAATCCTCCTTCCCTCCCTTGGTACATGGTGGATGGTGACCCAAGGGAGAGGTATGATTCCATTGTGTGCTCCAAATATTCCTTTGTGTGCTCACATAGTGTCTAAGGAGGCGCTAGTGGCTATCCTTAGGCAGCTTCATGTAAGGAGAAACTTGTCCTTTTCTTTTTGTGGTCCCGAAAAGAGACATTTTTCCACTTTCAAGAATGCGCTCTTATCAGGAAAAAGGGCGCGCAAAAGGCGCTCTTCTCGAAGGATAATGCGCACAATCAACATTTAAGACTAGTTCAAATTTGATTTTCTCAAAACCTTAGAGATTTTAAATACTTTCTTGATTCCATAATGTCTTCCTTCCCTGTAAATCCTTTGCCTTAACATTAATTAATATCATCTTTTGCTGTACGATTTTCCAGTGTTAACACCCACTTTAAATATTCTGCATGGAATTCAACCAAGTCCTTTTCCTTCCTTGTTTTCAACTTTTTAATTCCTGCCTCCACCTCCTGTAATGTGAAAGCTTTGTAGTTGTGTTGATCCTGGGAGGAGGCTCAAACTCTAATTATTTTTCATAGAGTTGTATTTCATATGCAAACGATTGATTGGTTGTAATATTATTTTCAATTTGCTTCTTCCTTGGTTGAAGTTCCTGCCAAAATTTCTTTGGGTTATTCTTGCCTAGATATATTAACTCTTCTCATATTTTTTGCATGAACTCGTCTTTTTTCCTTTTTAAAATATTCTTATATAACTTTAGATCCATATTCTCCTCGCCTTCCTTTTTCAAGGTTCCTTTCCATTTTTCATTCCTCATCAAACACCACATTCACAAGAAACACTTTGATTCTAATTTCCTATTTTTTCTCTTTTGCAGTTCTCAAGTGCACCCTGAATTATATTTGTTAACTCATGACTATTGAGGCTTTGGGGACCAGTTTTCTCCTTCTGAATTGATCTCTCCATTTTTTTTTGAAAACAATGCAATTTTCCTCTGTTAGAAGAATTTTTCGCCTTGATGCCGATTGTCGAGAACATTGGGTTTTGATCCTATTTTTTATTTCTTCTAACAAAGATAAATTTATATAAATTGGATTGTGATATGATTTTAAGTCCCAAATATGCTCTCCAATATTAACTTCATATATCCTTTCTATTAAGCTTTGTGAACAAATAACATAGTCAACAATACTTGCCCCATTGTATGTGTTGCAAGTAAAGTTCCTAGACTTTTTCCATCTATCTAGACCATTGCAGATAATTAAGTTGAAAGCACCACACAATGTAAGAAACTCCTCTCCAAAATTATTATTAACTGTGTCATCTTCTGAATATCTCAACCATCGAGAATTATCCTCCTCAATGATCCAGATAGGATTAAGATCCTCTTTGCAACATAGAATACCAGCTTTTTGATTTTTTGTTCTAGCATTGAAATATCCCACTAAAATAAATTATCCATATTCAAAATATGCGCCAATATCTTGATTTAAATCTGCATACAGATCTTTGTTATCCAACCCCTTTTGTAATTTTTTGATACTTGAGGTGCAAAATAACATGTTGCAATTCTTATGTGGTTCTCATTCTTTGTTATTTTGAACCATAAATATTGTTTATTCGTATCTTCTTTCACTAACTAAATGTGACGACATTATTTTTCTTTCACTAAAACTAATATTCCTACGTAACCTTTGTCATTTTCTGTTGCCTCTTTCCAAACTGCTAACTTATAATAACCGTCAAACATAGGAGTTTTTCAACCGTCATGTTCATGAGTTTCTATGAGACAAATTATTTCTCTACCTTCTGCAATAGGCCCAATCCCAGGTCTTCTCCTACAATGGTAACCCCTACAATTACAAAAAACTAGACTTAGGTAGACCTAGGTAGTATTTGATTGCTACGTGGTTTGGCACACAAGACTCAAATTTGAGTCTTCACCCCTTTTCGTCCATGTTGATCCTGTTGTTTTCCTCCCTATTATAGAATTACCTGTTTTTTATTTACTATTAGCTTGCTATCCTATTTTTCCATGAGGCCCAAACACTACAATAACCATTTTACCATTGTACAACCATGTTCTTTTCCCTTCGTTTCTTACTTCTCTAACTTTCTCCACTTATTCTCTTCTCTATTCTTGTTGTTTGATAGTTAAATCTTCATCTAGGAAGAAGGGTGAGCCTTTCAAGAGTTTCTTTTTGCATAAGTGATGGTGTTTTTCTTGCACACTTGCCATGATGACTTTTATGGGTCGAGGCCTCTCCTCAAATATCAATATGAAAACATTTAATATTGAAATTTTTTCCATTTTTGGATTTCAAAAACTGAAGGACATTTTTTCTTTTAAAAGGGATTCCACCAAAAATTTTCTCCTCCATTAACGTCTGACATCATGGACCTACAAACTTGTTAGTGAAGCACGCCTTGGAACCTGTTAGATTTGTTCTGACCAAACCCTACAAACCTGTTGTCACTGGATCGAATATTCGCTCAAACCCTAAAAACCTTAAAATCTAATCAGAATTTAGTTTTGGAAATTCTTAGGTTCTCTCTCTGTACTTGGGTTTTGTCCCAATGGCTATGCAAAGTTGCTGAAATGAAAATGTCGCAACTGGATCCAGTCATAAACCTTCCTTTTCTTTAAACTTGACGGCTCGCTCATTGTTCGCTGATCGTGATCAATACCATACCTGAAACTCTTCGCTAGCTCTTGAATTTTTCACTATGCCCAAAAATCGAAGCTTCAACAAAAGGTACTGCTCGCGAGGTTTCTACCCTCTTTCTGCACCAGTATCTATTCTCTTTCTACCCTGATTTCTACTCTCGGTTTCTTCTCTCTAAACTAATTTATGCTCATTAGCCTTAAACCTTCATTTTCTTTAAACATTAAGGCTCAATCATTATTCACTCATCATGATCAATACTACAATTGAAACTCTTCGCTAGCTCTTGAATATTTCACTGCGCCCAAAAATCAAAGCTTCAACCTAGACTAGAATGTTAATGGAAAGCATTGAACCGTTGGTCCAGGATCTAGAACGTGAACACAATAAAAAAGGTATTGTCCACGAGGTTTCTTCTCTCTTTTTTCCCCAGTCTATGTTCTCTTTCTACCTCGGTTTCTACTATGGGTTTTTTCGCTCAGTTTCTACTCTCTATACTAATTTCTACTCTTTGGTCTTAAACCTTCCTTTCTTTAAATGCGAAAACTTGCTCACTATTCATATTGTTATCACTCAGAAAATGTGAAACATAATTTTACATGGTCTTAGAGTTCATTTGTCAAAGGTATGGTCATAGAGTTCATTGTCATATGTTGATAAAGGAAAATTTTAATTTTTTTCATTTTAACCTATCCTAAGGTCCAAACCCACCCCCATTCAAGTCATATCATATCCCATTAGTCATCATTTGATGACATATTTCATTTCCCAAGATTTTGAATTCAAAAAGGTCACTTTATCCAGTTTTATTGTTTTTGTAGCGCATTACACTATAAAAAGGCAGTTTTTGCTACGAAACTGCCTAATAGTTTCATAGCGAAACTACCAGGAAATGAACTAACCACGCTATGAAAAAGGGTATTTATATATGTCTTGTTAAATAAGTTGCAAGGTGTCAATCCATGATTAGAACTATTAGGGTGGATGTCATTCGAATCAGTTAGGGTCATTTCCAAGGTACGAAGGTCATGGTTGAGGTCATTATTACTATTTCTAGCATGCATGAGTCATGATTAAGCCATGAGATGTTATAGAAACTTTAAAACCTTTCCCAAATGAGTATTTTTTCATTCTCCGCTTCATCTTTGCATGCTAATGAGTTCTGGAGAGCTTTTTCACCAAGCCAAGCTGGTTGCTGGCATTTTCAAAAGTCAAAAGTTGCAGGTGTCACTAATCAAGTGTGGAAAAGAAGGTATAAAATCACCATGGCTACAAAAAGGAAGACCAAAAAAGGTGGCCACTACCTCAGATATGAGCCATCATACATGAATTTTTTGAATGAATGTACAACTGCATTGGAGGTGTTTAGAAGAATAGGGTGTTTGTAGTTCTGCCAAAGATTGCAAGGGTGCCATGTGCAGGTTTCTAAGGATTTTTCTATCAGATTCAATGGGACAGTTTCAAAGGTGGGAATTTTAAACCTCACAGTAATACAGGAGACCATTGAAGCAGCAACAGGAATCCCTAGAGGAGGAAAACAATGGTTTAAAGGCTTCAAGTTCACCATGCAAGACTATAAGGAATTTATCAAGCCAGAGCATAGTGAGATTGATCTCATAAATGACATCCCAAGGAGCTACATGAAAGAAAACTTCTCAAAGATGATGCTAATTATTTAGAAGTACTTCACTTGTGAAGGGAAGTATCACATGGTTTACTCCTACCACCTTAGGCTTCTACTGCATTTTGTGGGTAAGAGGTCTCTTGATTTACCTTTTTACTTATACAAAAGTTTAGCTAAAATGTCAGATAAGGTCCAAGCTAAAAAATAAGGGTGGCTCCACTTGGGATGGTGTGCCCCTGTGGTACACCAAAGAACCTGTAGTTCCAGTGCTATCCATCTTCTTGGAAATAAAAACTCTGAAATTTTCCAAGCTTTCCTTCAAACTCTAATGGCCTTCACCTTGGGCTCAAGCTTGATAATCAACTTGTCTTTATTAGTATAAAACATAACAAAATGGGATATATACAATGGAATGAGAAATTAGTAGAACTTAAGAGGAATAGTGCTTCAAAAACCTGCCATTGACAGGCCCTCCAGCACAAGGTTGTCCATCCATCTCCTGCAAAATTTAAGTGTTGTTTCCATGGAATGCAACCACTTTGAATGGACCTTTCCAAATATTCTCAAACTTACCATGTTTCCCTTTTTCTTCAATCCTGGCCTCCCACTTCAATACCACATCTTGAATCTGAATGTTTTCGTGTTTGACCTTCTTGTCAAATGTCTTCTTAATTCTGTTTTGAGATTGTCGATTGCTATTATAGACTTCCTACCTTTTCTCCTGCAAGACTATCAATTGATTTATTCTCCTCTGAATTGCATTTGGCTCCTCCTCTAATCCTTGCAGCAGCTTCATGATAGGCACTCCCAAGGATGTAGGAAAAATAGCTTCAACCCCATACACCAAATCATAAGGTGAAGTTCCAATTGACCTTTCTGTGCACACTCTATCAACCCACAGAGCATACTTCAGCTTCAAATTCCATCAATTCTTATTTTCCTACAGCACTTTCTTAATAATCCTCACAATGATTTTGTTAGAAGATTCAGCAAGACCATTACCTTATGGATAATATGCAGTAGAATGGACAAGTGTAATGTGATATTGGTGTCAAAAACTGATCAAAATCTTGGATTTGAATTCCTGTGCATTGTTAGTGATGATCTTCATAGGGCAGTCAAACCTAGACAATATATTATTTTCCAAAAATGAAATAATAAATGAATCATTTTCTTTCCTAGTTGGAATGCTTCAATCCACTTGGTGAAATAATTAGTTTCTGTCAGGATCTAGTGATGCTGACCTGGAGATGATGGATGAATATCACCAATAAAATATAGCCCCCACTACTAGAATGGCGCCTCAAGATAAATAGGCATCAAGGGTAAAGGAACAAGCTTTTTCTTACCATAAAAAATCTGGCATTCATGGCATGCAACAATATTTTTGTAGACATCTTTGAACATAGTAGGCTAGTAGTACCTCGTTCTGAGAATCTTATCCATTGTGGCCTTCCAATAATGATGACCTCCACAGTCTCCTTTTTGAAACTCCTCAATCATGTTTTTTGCCTCCTCTTCTAGCAAACAATTCAAAAGAATACCACCAGTATTTTTCCAATATAGATTTTTATCAATGATGCAGTACCCCAGGGATTTTAGCTTCACAAACCTTGCTTTAGAATTTTTCAGCTTAGCAGGAGCCCTATGATGATGTAAGACAAAAAAAATGTCCCTATACCAGTCGTATGGATATACTTCTCTTCAATGGGAATCATCTCTTCATCTTCATCTGATAATTATGAAATTTCTGCAATTAAATTCATATCAAGATAGTCAAAATTGGACTGTGCCATCAGCTTTTCTAGCCCCTGAACTTTCACCAATTTTGTAGGTCTGATATCTATGTTATATTCCATAAATTTATCTATCCACTTCCCTCTCTTACCATCAGGATCAACTTGAGTTAAGATGTCCTTCACAATAGCTTTAGGAACAAATGCTATTACATGAGAATGCAGAATGTAAATTCTGAAATCTTTGATGGCTTTGACCAAAGCATAGGCCTATTTCTCTAGGATATGTACTTCAGTTATGAATTAGCTAAGGTCCTACTAAAAAATGAAATGGGCTACTTAGTACCTTGCTATCCTTTCTGTAGAAAAACTCCAGAAATTGTGTTTTCTGATGCGAATGTCAAATCCATAAACTCCTTTGAAAAATCTGGGTTGATCAACACTGATGCTTGAGTGAGTGCCTTCTTTATCTCCTCAAATGAATGCTTTTCTTCCACTATCAATTTTATGTTAGCTCCTTTCTTCAAAATCTTGGTTATGTCTTTAACAATATCAAAAACGTTAGGAATAAAACTTCTCACAAAATTTACCCTTCCAAGGAAAGACTGAATTTCCTTCCTGCTTCTAGGTAGATCTAGTTTGTGAATGGCATTGACCATGTTTGGATCAATCTTAATCCCATATTTAGATATAATATGCCCAAGCAACTTCCCTGAACTCAGAGAAAAAATGCTTTTAGTGGGATTGAGAGGAATTCCAAACCTTCTACACTTCAGCAAAATCTTTTCTAGATGTTTCAAATGGTCTTCTTCTCTCCTTGAGAAAATTGTTATGTCATCCAGATAGACAACCACCAACTTATCCTTCTCCTCAGTAAAGGAAATGTCCATTTCTCTTTGAAAAGTTGCTCCTACATTCATTAGACCAAAAGGAATTTTGGCATACATGAATGTGCTCCATGGTGTGGTAAAGGAAATTTTCTCCCGATCTTCTGGATGCAGTAGTATCTGATTGTATCCTAAAAAACCATCTAGCATAGACATCCTTGGGGAACCAACTATGTTCTGCAGGATTTGGTCCATCTTTGGGAGAGGGTAATTATCCTTTAGAGAAGCTTTGTTCAATTTTTTGAAGTCAATGCAGATTCTAATCTCTCCACTCTTCTTTCTGACTGGAGCCAAGTTTGCAAGCCACTTTTAGAATCTGATTGGAACAATGATTTTGGCAGAGCTTCTTGATTTCCTTCTCAATCAGAGGCATGAGAATTGGATTAATCCTCCTCAACTTTTGTTTGAAAGGATTTTCATTTTCTTTAATAGGAATGGTATGCTAAATAATGTTATGATCATAGTTCTTCAAATCAACATAACTCTATGCAAAAATATCTATGAACCTTTTCATCATCTTAATATATATCTGCTTCATGTCAACTGAAAGAAAATTTTAAAGCTTAATCATTTTTGGCATTGCTACTGTACCAAGGTTACAACTCTCTACCTCTTCATCATCAACTTGAATCCTAGGAGACTTGAACACATCATTTTTGTCAAAAATATTTTCAAGTGGGATGAGACCTTTGAGTATAGAATTATTCTTCAGCTGTAACACTTTAGAATTCCCCTTTGTTTCAGCAAGCATGTTTTGCTGATCTACTTGTGTGTTTTCAAACTCCTCTTTCAATTCTATAAAGTTTTTGACTTGTTGTTCATCCTCAAAAACTTGCCAATGGATGATGTTGTTAGGGATAGTAGGCCTATGGAAAATTTAAACCTAATATCTTTCAGTGGAATGTGCAAGAATAATAAAAAGACTTGCAAAGACAACTGGGGAATCAACTACTGAGTTTTTATCCCTAGTCTTCACAATACAGGAATATTCTTGAAAATTCTCTAACATCTCCATGATCAAATTTCTATATGCTCTCATTCTCACATCCTTAGTTTTATATACACCCTCAACTTGTTTGATAACTAATTCATAATTTACACAAACAGATTTATTTTGGGCACCCAATCTTTTCAAAATTTCTAAACCCAAAAATAGATATTCATACTCAGCCATGTTATTTGTGCAATCAAAGTTCAGTTTGAAATAAAATAACTTACTTTCGTCTTTTGGACTTGTGATCCAAATGCCTGATCCAACCCCCTCTCTTCCTACTGATCCATCAAAGTGTAACAAACACCAACCTTCTGCATTCTCTTCACTAATTTGTTGATTTTCTGTTTGCTGATTTTTTTCTTTCTTCTCATCTTCTGCTTCATCAGTCAATTCATTGAAAAGTATAGCAAATCCTAATTCAGTATCAACATCATATATTTGGAAATTCTGAGGTTTTTCCTTTCTACTTACCATATAAGCCATCCTTGTCTCTTTGTATAGCCTTATTTTCTCACCAAAAATAGGAATGGTGGCATAAGTTAGGTCCATCTGCATGGTGCCTTTGATCTTTGCTGCCCATGATCTAGATAACATCATGCCAAATTTAGGTGGAATGTCTACTACCACAATGTCCATTACCACTGTCTTGGTAGGGATTTGTGTAAGACCATCAACAACATCTTTTATTAAACCAATGCACTGAACTCTTTTTGAATCAAAAGAAAGAAAATATTTATATGGCCTAGTAATTTCCAATCCCATCCTTCCATAATTACTTTAGGCATGAGGTTATGAGAGGCCCCTGAGCCTAACATGGCATTATGCAATGTCATGCCATCAATAGTAAGACTGACATAGAAAGGAGGCACCTCTTCATTTTGCTCATCCTCCAATCTTGGTCCCAAGTATATGGTTGGATGATTTTATTTAACATTAAGGATGTCAGCAGCTCCTGGTTGGGAATTCGGCATTTTTACAATTTTACTTCTGTATCCATTCACCTTAAGAATTTCTCCAAAGGAACTAGGATTTTGATATTGTAGATCTCATTCTCCAAACCGAAAATAGAAGCAATTTTCTCAAACTCTTTCACAGGAGGAGGAGGTGGTGCATCTTTTCTAGCCTTAGCAACTTTAGGGGCATCTTTCTTAGGTTGTGTTTGGTTTGTAGTAATTGGAACATTTCTGTTTTTGAGGTTGTATTGTTTCTGCATCTCAAATATTGCATGTTGATATCCTTTAAGATAATCAGATGGTTCCTCACCCTTTTTTACATCATGATATGACTCATCGTGTTCTTCCTTAGTCAAAAAGATCCTTGACATGTTTTCATCTAAGCAATGAATTGATTCTTTTGGTATTTGAGGCTGATCTTCTTCATCAACTAAATTTTGTTGAAAAGGAGGCCTTACTTGAGGGTCAGTCTGATTTCTGTTTTCCCTTGGCCTCTGCTGGTTTTGAGGTCTTATGAACTGAGGATTTCTAAACTGAGGTTCATGTTGTCCAGTAGGAGCAAAGGCATTCCCAAGGACAAGCCTATCCATCATTTTTTCCACTATCTTCATCATGGAGTCAAATTTATCATCTAAGGTGGGAGGCTTATATTATTCTTTCAATTTTGGCTTTCCCATCTTGGACTTTTTGGCTGCTATCATATTGACCTCCACCTTCACAACATCATTTTTTCATTTCAACTAATGAAGGGGATTCTCTTTCTCTTAACAGGATAGAAAATTCATAATCAAAGGCCTCAACATATCTCAGTTGAGCTGCTCCTGGTGGATGGTTGGTTCTATTTCCCCACTTCCTCAAAAATCTATCTTCAAATTCATTCCAATTATGTAGGCTTCCTACAGCAAGGGCTTTGAACCACTTTCTGACCTCACCAATGAAGCTCTAAGAAAATAATATCATCTTCACATCCTCATGGTCAACCTCCCCCTCGTCTATGAAGTCATTAAACTGGTCTACATGCTCTTCAGTTGTAATCTCTTCATCACTTCCCCAAGTTTTGATTCTAGCAAAATATTTTCTACGAAGGGCATTAAGGACAGCTAGGAGAACAAGAGGGGCATACCTAGCAGGTGCACTAGCAGGTGGAGGTGGCACATTTCCTGCCATGATGACTGGAACTGTGGTAGTTTTAGGGACAAAATTAGTAGAGGAAGAGGAACTATTAGAAGGGGGTTTGGTTGGTCTTTGTTGTCCAGTTACAATTTTACTTTAGCCAGCTAAAGGGACACCAGATTTTCTTCTTCACAAAATTTAAAATGGGTATAGTTCTTTCAACCTATCCAAATATTCCCTTTCTAATAAAAACTTTGATGTGATTTCTTCCCAAAACTCTTATTTATCCTTTTGGGTCACTAAGGTTGAGGTATCAATACCTCTTCTATGTAGGTCTAAGACAAATTCAGTCAATTCTTTTTCATTTTTAGACCTAAATAAGACTTCCTAAATTTTATCATCAAAATTTTTATCTTCAAGACTTCTTAAAACTTCAGAGGACAAGGCTTTTGTGTGTAATGGAGTACCTAATTATGTAGAACTTCCTTAAATGCCTCCGGATATTGTGTTTGGATTATCCGCAATTGTAGGTGGATCTAGGTTAGAATTAATCTTCGTATATCTCCTTTTGAAGCCACCTTTGAACATGATAATTTTGAATGGAGTCACCAAGGTAGATGCAACCTCGAACATCTTTTGAGCTCCTGCTACCTTCAAGATTTTAGCTTCAAAATTCCGAGAAAAGTATATCTTCGGGCTCTAGGCAGACACACCAAAATGTTATCACAAAATTGTACTTAATTGGCTGCTGATTAGACAACTCTATGTAACTGTTTGAAACCAGATTTTGACTAAAGCTTAGCCTCTTCAGTCTGAGAGGGCTCTCTCAAAGGAATTTTATGATTTTGGTTAATGATAAAGATAGATGGCTAACTCTATGGAAATTGTATCTTGTTTTTATGAGTGCAGGTTGAAAGAATGTAGGTTTTATACCATTAGGCTTATGGAGTCAAAAATCTATAGTTTTAGTGGCAAGGTTTCTTGACATGGAAGCTGAGGCATATGGGAGTCTTTAACAAAAGTAATTCACTCATAAAGAAAAAGAAAACACGGTCATTTCATTACTAAAGGAAGTAAGAGCATAGATTTATGAATTCTGAGTAATATTAATGAAATCTACCACAAGAGGTAAAACATAAGATGTAGATCAATAAAACATTAAAAACTCCATGAGAATCCCAGGTCTGTCAAGAAGAAAGTCACTCTCTATTACTGACATGGAAAATTTGAGGGGCTAATATTTGTAGGTGGGCTAATTTTCCATGATTTTTCCAAAAAATAGATTTTCCAATTTCCATATTTTATAAAAATGATTCACCCAAATTTTACAATATAAAATTATTTTATGTTAAAAATCATCAAAATTATATAGAGAGTGTATACAAAATCCTTATAAATTTCAATAATTATACAAATACATCAATACACATTTTATAGTTTGCCTATTAGGTACTAGTGAGTTTCGCCATTTTTTTAAACTTCAAAATAATTTTCCATTCTTAAAATTTTCCCTGATTACTGATATCAGTCAAAATACATAAAGTAGCAATTTGGTGCAAAAAATCTCCAACCCCTAACTACGTCGATGCCTTTTCTTTAAATATACTTTCTTTACATCAAGGATGATCTACCTGATGGTTAGATTCATCGAATTCTCCTATGACACATAACATAACTGAAAAACATGACTTCTAACAAGAAACTGACAACTTCACCTTTAAAAAAACATCTCCTAATATGAGTGTAACTCCTATTTATTACATATTCTAACTTATCTTTATGAAACATTTACAGGTCAGTTACAAATAAGCATCACATGCTCAAATGATATATGATAGGTTCATTACCACCTTTACATATTAAAAAAACCCTCCTAGACATGTGGAACAAAACCCTATTTTCCAGGGATACATAACCCCTTTATTCAATGAGAACTTTGAATGATGACCTGTCTCCACAACACTTCCTTCTAGTCATAAATGTTTGATGTTAAGGTCCCTTGACACGTTGGAGGAGTCTAGCTATCCAAAAATGCCATTAAGCTGCTCCAAAACCTTCAAAAACAACTCACTACGAAAACATGACAATTTCGTAGTGAGCTTTAGTAGCTTCTACACCCAAAATATATGCTCCCTTGTTGTTCCATGGTGTCAACCTAGTCATGACACATCATCACCATCATTATCCCTCCTTAAAAGCTGCAAAAAGATGAGTTTAGAGGTAAAAAGGCTACTACATATTTTTTTCGTAGAGTTTTCCTGGCTTTAAGCCTAGAAAATGCTACGAAACTGTGTAAAAGTGTAAAAATTCTAGATTTCAAGACTATCTCCAAAACGTGACCTCTAACAACAAAAAATTGATCTTCAGCATGCCATGAACCTATTATCCATTTATAATTTTTACTGATATCAAAATATGACTAAATAATGATTTTGGATTTCTAGAAATAGTATTTGAGAAACACTTTGAGTTCTAGAAATCTCACTGCCTTCATCAACCTAAGTTGATTATTTTGCACTAAAATCTCTTGTCTTTTTCCTTCTCAAATGTTCACCCTGATGCTATAATAAGAATCCATTTTATGGGCTCATTGGCCTCATTCATCACTCCATTTACACCCTCATTCATTCCCATTTTTTCCCTCTAAAAACCCTTAAAAAATCCTCCCTCATTCACCATTTTCTTCTAAAAAGCATTAAAACAATTAAAAAATCCTTTTTACATTGTTTTGGGCTAACCCTTTAGCCTATCAGAACCTCTAAAAGCTTATGAAAACTCTATTTTTATAATATACCCTCACTTTTTGTAAAATACGCCTTAAGCACCTCTTCGCTTAAAGCCCTAGCCCCTTCACTCCTCATAATACCTTTTCCCTCCGCCTATTTCTAAGCCCTTTCCCTATTTTTACCCCTCCACCCCTTTCACTTTGTTAAACACCCTCACAACCTTATAATTTCCCCTTAACCTTTAAAAAAATTAAAATGGGCCCCCTTCTTCCCATCCTCATCCACACCCTCTATCCACTAATATGGATTATTGATCAAAGGCTCTCAACCTGATCCAATGGCCATCGCCTCTCCTCTCTTCACCCCGCACTACACGAAAAATTTTTCCACATCGTCACTCCCAGGCCCCGCTCTCCATTTAAACCCTCGTCGAATAAAATCCCACCACCTGTGCTAGGTTCCACTCCACAGATCTGCACCCTGACCCGAAAAGCCCTCCGCACCGTCGATCTCATCCTTTGAGATCTGATGGCTCAAACTCATATCACGCAACATTCTACACAGAAGTTTAACAGCCCCGACCCGCATGAAAAAAGTATTTTTGGTCAGGACACGCGTCAACCGATAAGTGGAATCGCGCTCAATGAGCTCAAAACCATTTACCTCTCATCGCCTATGCGATAAACCACTGTGGTTTCCTGAAACCACCTTCCCCTCCCACGCCAAAATTCAAATTTATTTGTCTTTCCACCTGGTTCTACATACAAAACCTTCCCTCTGCACCCTTCCTCTATAAATCGCCCCCCGATGCCTCAAAAACCCAAAAAATGCAGTTTAATCCAATCTCATAGGTTTTAAATTAATGATTTTTCATGTTTTTGCAGGTTTTCTAATGGCAGAAAAAGGCCCAAAATTCCCTCCCACAGTCAAAAAGTGACTAATTAAACCTCTGGATGATGATTCGAGAGGTGAATTCACATAAAATAACCAGGGGGTTTGCATAAAGGTTAACCCTTTATGATTCATGATCATCGAGGGGTTATAAACCCTTATATCATGAAGAGATCCTCTCTGCTCACAAAACAAGCAAACAGTCAGAGAAGATAGCAAAGGAAATGAAGGAAGCCGAAGGAGTAAGGCTAAATCCTAAATCAAAGAATAAACATAGAAGATTAGCCCTTAAAATAGTGATTAAAGACGAAAGTCAAAGGCTTAAAGCAAGGATAAATGAACAAAATGGTCATAAAGAAAAATGAAATATAAAGACAATGAGGCAGATTATTAAATTAAAATCAAGGTTCAAAGGCCTAATTACTGAGTTTTTAAAACGAAGGTAGATAACCCAAAGATAGCTTCGAATAACTCAACAAAGAAGAAATTACTTCTCCAAAGACAGATTTGCCACCTACAACATGTTTTCTTTCAATAAAGGCATCAGGAAGTTATTACATAGTCAAAGATATTTTAAAGTAGCTCAACAATTATTACAAAGTTATTACCAAGCCTTAAAAGTCAAATATTTCAACTAAAATAACTCAAAAGGTAAGACAAAGTTATTATTTCGGAGTAACTCTTTCAGATAATTTTGCCTTGGGCCTTGCATGGTCTCAAAGGTAAAAAATCATTAATTTTGTAATAAATAAATAAAAATAAAAATAAAAAATCATTAATTCTATAATAAATAAATAAAAAACCTTGCATGGTCTCAAAGGTAAAAAATCATTAATTCTGTAATAAATAACATTTTAACACCCTATATTGGAAACACCTCCTCATTTTCCATATAAATATTGCATATGAGCTTCATTTAGATGTTTGCGACTTGATGGTTATTGGACTGATTTCTGCTGCTAAGATAGTTGAGGAATGCTAGACTGAACTGAAGAAATCTCTGAGTTGCAGGGAGCTATTGTACCTGGAGTATTGTAACTGGTTTGATCATAAATAATACAAGCATGTTCACAGGATCCTTGAGCTATATCAATGGTGAAGTTTTCCTAAATTATCATTGTTTTCTCTTTATGTTTTCCATTATGTCCATATTTCTCTGATAAAGAAGCAGAAGTTTTAGATTAGGATTTGTTGTTTTAGCACCCTATTTCTATCTTTGTTCTTTATATTTGTGTTTTCTTCTACAAATTTTGATTGGAATATTCTTAATTTCCTTCTAGTTACATCTGGCTTGTTTTCTTGGAAATGATTTAGTAGAGTGAAACCAAGGAAATTGTGGTGAACCCATGTTCCTTTGAGTAAGACTTGAGATATTGTTTTTAAGACCTTACTAAAGTCTAAAACCAGAGAGGTCTAAGGTATGCCTTGCCCTTTGGTCTACCTTGAAATGTTGCTTTGAAGAATCTTTGATAGTTTGTCAAAAGCAGATTAGATTATTTATGTTTGATCTTAGGCCACTCTTATGGTTATATTACATGTTTTATTTATCCGAAAGCAGTCTTTGATTGCTGGATTGTTGTCTGAAAGGTTTCTTATTAAAATTTTGTCCAAATAAGTCTATGGTTTGCCTTGTCCTTTGGCTTGCTCCAAACAGTTACCTTAAAAGGCTTTTCTTATCTAAGTAGAGCTAGAATATTCTTGACTGACTATAGCTTTGCTACCTTCTCAAATTATTATTGTTTCATATCACAACCTAATCTAAAGAATCCACTTGATATAGTTAGCTTGCCCTATGAATACCCTTGCAGAGTTTATGAACAATTAAATCCTTTTATGACTCCATAACCCAATGGATTGATGTTTTCTCAGAGTCTATTTTTTCAGCTGAAACATTCCCTCAATTAGTCACACCATTGATCCTTCAATCTATCAACTAATCCAACCAAAAATAAACAAGTCCTTAGAACTTCATAGATAGCCTAAGATCATAAACAAAGAACACAAAGATATATCAATTGAAAACACCTTTATAGAGAGACCCCTCTCTGAATTCAGGAAGGCTAGGTCCTAGGATTCCAAAGTGGTTCTGATGTGGCCCCTGCAGTGTTTGTTCTTGCCACTCTTACAAATTACAGGTAGCTAACATAGTGGCGACCATACTAGGGAATACTGAGTAATAAACATTTCAGATTCACTCAAAACTCAAAAAACCTCATTAGTCTAAAATGAATGAAGTATTGTCTAAGAATGGTTTCTAATTGATGATGGTGGACAGCAATCAGTCATAAGACAGGTAAAATTCCTCCACCTGGTGACTCCACTAATTTTCCATTGACTCCACTAGGAAACTTACCCTATCATCAAAACATTAAACAATACCCAATCAAGAATACTGTGCGGATCAAGTATCTCTTTTACAGTTTGGTTTGTGTATTAATATTGTTATATCTCAAAAAGACCTTTTTGACTTGTTGGGTCCAAAATCCTGGCTTCTAGAAGGACCCATACTAGATCCCATCCTAACCCAAATCCTCCTGCAATAGTTGACAATCCTGAAAGCATCCTTAGGAAGTCTCCTACATCTAAAAATCCAATTGTTGATAGACCAATCCACAGAGCAAGTTCTTTCCCTGAGAACCTTGCAAATTTGCAAAATACCCAAGTTGACTTACCTCATATAAGAAGCTTATCTAGAACAAAGTCACAAAGTGGTATAGACCAGATAAAACTTGAGCTTGTAGTCTCAAAACAAAGCAGTAGTAGGGAAGCCTCCCCTTCCACTCCTCCTGATGTCCATTCTCTCCATAACTTTGGCTCCTCTCATCCTAAATCTACTCAACATCACCTAGCTAGTCCAAGTACTTCAGCTACACCCACCCATACACCCACTGTTCAAACCACTCCACTTCATCACCTTCCTCCACTTGTTAACCCTCCTTTTTTCCCACAAGCTCATATCATGGCAACATGGTATGCTCCCTTAGTCCTTCCTTTGCCTCTAGTTGCTCTACCACAGGACTATCAGTCTAAGATTCCGCTATATGATGCTAGTAGTTCTACTACAACTCAACGACATGTGGATAGAATGAATGAAAGAGAGATTATTCTAAAGAAAACCAAACAAATCCTCAAAAAAAAAATCAAAATCAGAACCAAAACTTTAGAAGGAATCCCCCTCAAATTAGAAAAAGAGGCCCTGATTAGCAAGTCAGATCTCCTTTCCAACAAAACTATGCTGATGGAGATGAAGGAGTGATTGAAGAAACAGAGGAAGGTCACATAAACTTATTGGGAGTAAACAATCAGGATACTATTTTCCTCACTGAAGAGGAACAAGGCATATATACACCCTATGATGAAGAAAGCCCAGAATCTGAAGACTACAAACAAGGCTTTGAAAATGCTATAATGGAAGTACATAGAAAATATGACCTTAGGAGTAAAAATAATCAAGACACTCCCAATAAAAGAACCTCTGGAATTTCTAGTAAAAACAATTCTGAAAATATTTCTAAAAGGACAACAAAAAACAACAAAACAATGGTTGAAAGTTCTGATTAAAAACAAAGGAAAAAATAGCCAAATTAAGGACAAACATAGTGCAGAACAAAGTAGCACTAGAAACTCAGCTAATGCTCCTAGTAAAACTATTTTAACTGATGTTCATAATAAAATCCAACAAGCTGAATTTGTTGAGAAAACAGTGACTAAGAAGGATGATCTAAACATTTTGAAAGCTCAAATACCTTTCAGCATAGAGAGTGAAATTGCCAAAATCAAGATCCCTGTTCCTCTCACTAAATTATTCACCCAATATGTAAATAAAACCCAAATTTTGAGAGCTTTAAACATACGAGAACAAAATGATTATGTCAATGTGACTGATGACAATCCTGAGCTTCTGTTTGGACTAGAAGTAGAAGGGAAATTTCAAGAAGGAGGTGTTCCTCCTTTCTATGTCAGTCTAAACATCCATGATAAGATTTTGCACAATGCCATGCTTGACTCAGGAGCCTCCCACAACCTTATGCCCAAAGTAGTTATGGAGATACTTGGCCTTGAGATAACTAGACCTTATAAAGATTTATACTCCTTTGATTCCAGCAGAGTTAAATGTCTAGGCCTGATCAAAGATTTATGTGTCAACTTAGCACAAATACCAGCCAAGAGCTTAGTGATGGACATTGTAGTGGCTGATATACCTCCTAAATATGGCATGCTCCTTTCAAGGTCACAGGGTGATAAAATCCAAGGTACCCTGCAAATGGATATGACTTATGCAACCATCCCTATTTTTAGTCAACCAAGAAGACTATATAGGGAAACACACATAAAATATATGGTTAGTAGTCAAGAAAAACCAGACAAATTCCCACTTTATTGTATTCACACATACCTTGACTCATTCATTCTTTACAATCATGAAAATCTTAATGAGCAAGGAGGAGGAGATGACAAACCAACAATAGAAAAAGAGGGAAGAAAGGAGGAACAACCAAAACAGTTTGCTAACTTAGAACATCACAAAAAACACAAAGAAGATCATAGGCAACAAACCAACTACCAACATAGGGCTGATCATAAAAAACAATATAAAGCTCATCATAGTGAAAACCTTGAGGAAAAAAGTAAAAATGAACATAGTACAGATCCTAAAAAACAACATAATGATAGCCAAAATAAACAAGACGAAGGGGACAGAAATGACTTAAATAACAAATTTGAATGTGAACCTCTTTGGAGTATGAGTTTTGATGGGTATTGTAGTAAAAATGCTTCAGGAGCAGGCATATGGGTATATAACACAAAAAATAATCATGTTAAAGGCCATTCATACAAACTAAACTTTCAATGCACAAATAATATAGCTGAATATGAGGCTCTCCTCTTAGGACTGCAATTATTAAAAAAAATAGGAGCCAAGAGGATAACTGTTCATGGAGACTCATAACTGATTATTAAACACGTGACTGGAGAATATACTGCCAAGCATCCAAGATTACAAGCATATAGAGATGATGTTGTTGAAATTTTGAAAAAATTCACAGAATATGAGCTTAACTTTGTCCTTAGAAACCAAAACATTCTTGCCAATGGTTTAGCATTTGCTGCTAGTACATGTCAAAAACCTTATGAGAGTAAACAATACATAGTCCAAGTTTGAAGGAGATAAGAAAATAGAGAACTTCCTACAGTCCAGAAATGGGTTTGAAATGCTCAATTCAGACTCAGAGTATGAAGAAGACTATCCTATTAAGGAAAAAACTTATGAAGAAGATTGTCCTACTGAGGAAAAAAAAACTTATGAAGAAGAAACTCCTAGAATTGCTGATATAAATCTATTAACTAAAGAACACCCACAGAAAATAGGGTTGAGCACTAATTTAGAACAAGAAGACTTTGAAGTGTTGCAATCTCACACTAATAAATTTCCAAAGGGACTAGTGCCTCTAGAATAATTGTTTAACTTTAATGATGTTGCTAAAAGGCCAAAAATGGAACCCACTAAAACTGAAATAGAGGAGTGCAATATAGGCAGTGAACTAAAACCCAAGATGATTAAATTATCCAAAACACTACCAGCTCATATAAAACTGAAATATCTTGAGCTTTTTAGAGAATTTTCTAATGTTTTTGCATGGAGTTATGAAGCCTTAAAATCATATGATACAGAGATAATTCGGCATAATATACCCCTCAAAGAAAACAAAAAACCTTTTAGACAAAAATTGCGCATGATAAATCGTGTGCAATTACCGCTGGTTGAGAAAGAAATCAGGAAAATGTATGATGCTAGAATAATACTCCTAGTGAGATAATCAGAGTGGGTATCCAATCTTGTATCTGTGAGGAAGAATACAGGAAAGATAAAGCTTTTCATAGACTTTAGAAACTTAAAAAAATCCTCTTTAAAGGAAAACTACCCCTTGCCCAAAATGGATCATATTCTACAAAGGGTAGTGCGTTCTAAGAGAATTTCTTTGCTAGATGGCTTTTTAGGATACAACCAAGTATTGGTACATCCTGATGATCAACTTAAAACAACTTTCATTACACCTTGGGGCACTTTCATGTATGTGAAAATTCCCTTTGGTTTAATGAATGCTAGTGCCAAATTCCAAAGAGCCATGGATATTGATTTCTCATAAGAGATAGCCTTCTTCATTGTGATATATTTAGATGAAATCATAGTCTATTCCAAAACATATGAAGAACACCTTAATCACTTAAGAAAATTCTTTGAGAAATGTAGAAAGTATGTTCTATCCTTAAACCCCAAGAAAAATTTATTTGGTCTCCAAGAAGGAAAGCTTCTAGGCCATATCATATCTAAAGAGGGAATAAGAATAGACCCAAAAAGGATTGAAGGAATATTGCAAATCAATCATCCTAGAAATATCAAAGAACTGCAATCTTTCATTGGAAATATTAATTTCTTAAGAAGGTTCATACCAAACCTTATTGAACTCCTTAGAAACAGAACAAACATGCTAAAAAGGGAAACATGAGTTAAATGGACCATTGAAGCAAGGCAATCCTTTGAACTGGTTAAACAAGCACTCACTCAAACAGCAGTTCTCATTAGACCTGATTTTAACAAAGTTTTCTTAATTTTCTCCTTTGCATCAGAACATATAGTTGTTGTTGTCCTACTTCAGAAAAACATAAAAGGACAAGAGCAGCCCATTGCATTCAGCAAGGCTTTAAGAGATGCACCTCTGAAATACAACATAATGGAAAAGAAAGCTTTTTCCTTGATCAAAGCAGTGAAAGATTTTAGATTCTACATTTTACACTCCTACATCATTGCATTTTTTCCACACACAGTGGTCAAGGACATTTTAACATAAGATCCTGACGGCAAAAGAGGAAAGTGGATTGTTGTTATATTAGAATATGATTTAGAAATCAGACCCACTAAACTAGTCAAAGGACAAGGACTTGCAAAACTTATGGCTGAATCAAATCTTAAAGCCTTAGATATGAATATGGTCGATGTTTTAGAAGAACAAGAAGAATGCACAACCCCTCCTGTTGAAGAAGTATCGATGAATTCACTTTGGTATACTGATATTTTGTATGTGCTCTTTTATCTTAATGTTCCTCCTAGTTTATCAAAGACAAAGGCAAGATTATTGAAGTTAAAAGCTGTAAATTACTACATTATAGATAAATGGTTATATTGGAAAAATGCTAGTGGTATATTGCTTAAATGTTTGTCTGAGAATGATGCAGAGAAGATCAAGCATGAGTTTCATGAAGGAGAATGTGGAGGCCACCTCTATTGGAAACAACTATCAAAAAAATCCTTAGAGCTAGTTATTATTGGCCCACCCTCTTCCAAGATATCCATAAACTGGTGGTTGCCTGCCACAAATGTAAAATCTTTGAAGGCAAAAGAAAACTCTTACCCTTACCCCTGCATCCTATCTCCGTTGAAGCTCCTTTTCAATAGTGGGGCCTAGACTTCATTGGGGAAATCCATCCTTCTTCATCTTCCCAACATAAATGGATCCTCACAGCAACTAATTACTTTACAAAATGGATAGAGGCCATCCCATCTAGAACTACTACTGATCTAGTCATCATCAAATTCCTTGAAAACCATATTTTGTCTAGATTTGGTTGTCCTAGAAAAATTATCACTGAAAATGCTGTTGCCTTTAGATCCAAGAGGATGGTAGACTTTTGCCACAAATATTAGATCACATTGGGTCTTTCCACAGCTTATTACCCTCAAGGTAATGGGTTGGCAGAATCCTCAAAAAAAAATTTGATAAACATTATCAAGAAGTTGTTAGAAGGAAATCATAAGTCATGGCACAACAAGCTAGTACATGCATTATGGGCAGACAGGTTAACATGCAAGAAGTCAATTGGAATGTCTCCTTAGCAGCTAGTTTATGGAGGAGATGCAATTTTTCTAACAAGCCTAGGAGTGCCAGTCATGAAGCTGATCCAGGAAGTATAGTCTGAAGAAAATGACATGATAAGAAGGATAAATCAGACTATATAGTTGCAGCAAACCAGAGAATAAGTCTACAATAGAACACAAAAAGTGCAAGAAAACATCAAGAATCTATTTGACAAAAGGACAAAATCAAATGATTTCAACATTGGTGACAAAGTGCTCAAATGGGACTCAAGAAGAGAAGACAAGGAAAATCATGGTAAGTTTGAAAATATGTGGGAAGGTCCCTACATTATCCATTCTTCCAGAGGCAACAATGCATTTTTCTTACAGGAAATGGATGGAACAGAATTTTTGGAGGTCTTGCCAATGGCAGGATGCTCAAACATTATTTCCATTAAGATGCCTAATTTTATAGCTTTATCCATTGTATATAACATGGTTTAAAGAAAGATAAAAAATATATATATAAAAATAGAAAAACAAAGAGAGAGGGAAAAAAAGAAAAGGTACAACACCATACCAAAAAAGAGTAAGTTCTGAAAGTGTGCAAGTCCAAATGCCACTACTTGAAGAGAAGCCTTATTTAGTCATACAACCTAATCATGAATAAATGAGTTTTAAATTTCTGCTGATAGGTTAGTGAATGAGGATTTTCCAAACTGTCTAAACTTGGCTTATCAGTATACTAGATTAGATTAAGAAAAGAAATTGGTTCCAAAATTTAAAATCTGAACCAAGATAGAAAGAGAGGGATAAAAAAGAAATTCTAGATTTAAGCCCTCAAAACTTTGTGTTAACTTTCTGCAAAATAAATTCTGTATGCAAACTTGTATAAAGTATCACTGCTCATAACAAATCAGACTGTTCAATCCTGATTTGGTTATGTTTTCAATTTTCTGTTTTAGATTAGAGAATAAAAATCTTTCATACAGCTTAATCTTGACAGATGGTTTGATTAGGTAGAGAAATAAAAGAGCTCATCAGCTTGATCTGAACTCTTCATTGATATAAGTGTAGAATTGGTTAGTTTCCTGTTTTAAAAAAAAAAAAATGTCAAGGGTTGGCTAATTCAAATGCACCAAATGAAGAAAAAATGTTAGAACAAGTAAGATGGATAGGTAGAAGTTGAGTTGGAATTAATCATGTTATGATTCAGATGCTGTAGATCACAATTCCAAAGCATCAAATCATCAAGTTAAAGGATTTCTGTCAAGGTGAAAATCAAGGAACTAGTCTACTTCTTCTAGAGATTTATTTTATGAGGTTCTTCACACCTCCTAAAGGAGCTGCCCTCCACAATTGGAGCCACGGTTAGCCATCTATAGTTTTTAATGATATCAAAAGATGACAAAATAATGATTTTGGATTTCTAGAAACAGTATTTGAGAAACATTGTGAGTTCTATAAATCTCACTACCTTCATCATCCTAAGTTTGATTATTTTTTGCTAAATTCTCCTATCTTTTGCCTTCTCAAATATACACCCTGCTACTCTAAGAATACTCCATTTTATGGGCTCATTGGCCTTATTCATCACTCCATTTACACCCTTATTCATTCCCCTTTTTTCCCTCTAAAAACCCTTAAAAAATCCTCCTACATTCACCATTTTCTTCTAAAAATCTTTAAAACAATGTAAAAGTCCTTTTTACATTGTTTTGGCCTAACCCTTTAGCCTATCGGACCCTCTAAAAACTTATAAAAACTCTATTTTTATAATATACCCACCATTTTTGTAAAATCGGCCTTAAGCCCCTCTTCGCTTAAAGCCCTAGCCCCTTCACTCCTCATAAGACCTTTCCCCTTCACCTATTTCTAAGCCCTTTCCCTATTTTTACCCCTCTGCCCCTTTCACTTTGTTAAACACCCTCGCCACCTTATAATTTCCTCTTAACCTTTAAAAAAATTAAAATGGGCCCCCTTCTTCCCATCCTCATCCACACCCTCTATCCACTCATCTAGACCGTTAATCAAAGGCCCTCAACCCGATCCAACGACCATGGCCTCTCCTCCCTTCACCCCGCAGTACACGGAAAATTTCGCCACATCATCACTCCCAGGCCCTGCTTTCCACTTAACCCCTCGTCGAATAAAATCCTGCCACCTGTCTTGGGCTCTACTCCATAGATCTGCGCCCTAACCCCAAAAGCCCTCCTCACCATCGATCTCATCCTTTGAGATTCGACAACTCAAACTCATATCGCACAAGATTCTACACAAAAGTTTAACAACCCTGACCCGTGCAAAAAAAGCAATTTTGGTCAAGACACACGTCAACCGATAAGTGGAATCACGCTCGATGAGCTCAAAACCATTTACCGCTCATCGCCTGTGCGATAAACCACTGTGTTTTCCCGAAACCACCTTCCCCTCCTCCGCCAAAATTCAAATTTCTTCGTCTTTCCACCTGGTTCCGCATACAGAACCTTCCCTCTGCACCCTCCCTTCCTCTAAAAATTTCCCCCCGACGCCTCAGAAACCCAAAAAATGCAGTTTAATCCAATCCCAAAGGTTTTAAATTAATGATTTTTCATGTTTTTGTAGGTTTTCTAATGGAAAACAAAGCCCAAAATGCCCTCCAATAGTCAAAAAGTGACGAATTAAACCTCTGCATGACAATTTGAGAGGTGAATTCACATAAAAGAACTAGGGGGTCTGCATAAAGTTAAACCCTTGATGACTCATGATCATCGATGGGTTATAAACCCTTATACCATGAAGCGATCCTCTCTGCACACAGAACAAGCAAACAGTCAGAGAAAATAGCAAAGGAAATTAAGGAAGCCGTAGGATTAAGGCTAAATCCTAAATCTAAGAATAAACACAGAAGATTAGCCCTTAAAACAGTGATTAAAGATGAAAGTCAAAGGCTTAAAGCAAGGATAAATGAAAAAAATGGTCATAAAGTAGAATGAAAGATAAAGACAGTGAGGCAGATTATTAAAATAAAATCAAGGTTCAAAGGCCTAGTTACTGATTTTTTAAAACCAAGGCAGAGAACCCAAAGACAACTTCGAATAACTCAACAAAGAAGAAATTACTTCTCCAAAGACAAATTTTCCACCTACAACATGTTTTCTTTCAATAAAGGCATCAGGAAGTTATTACCTAGTCATAGATATTTTAAAGTAGCTCAACAGTTATTACAAAGCTATTACCAAGCCTTAAAAGTCAAATATTTCAACTAAAATAACTCAGAAGTTGAGACAAATTTATTATTTCGGAGTAGCTCTTTCAGATATTTTTGCCTTGGGCCTTGCATGGTCTCAAAGGTAAAAAATCATTAACTCTATAATAAATAACATTTAAACACCCTAGATTGGCAGCACCTCCTCATTTTGCATATAAATATTGCATATGAGCTTCATTTTAAACATTGGTTACTTGATGGTTATTGGATTGACTTCTGCTGCTAAGTTAGTTGAGGAATGTTAGATTGAACTAAAGAAAGATCTGAGTTGCAAAGAGCTATTTTACCTAGAGTATTGTAACTGGTTTGATCATCAATGATACAGGCATGTTCACAGGATCCTTGAGCTATATCAATGGTGAAGTTTTCCTAAATTTTCATTGTTTTCTCCTTATGTTTTCCATTATGTCCATCTTTCTCTAATAAAGAAGCAAAATTTTTAGATTAGGATTTTTTGTTTCAACAGCCTATTTTTGTCTGTGTTCTTTATATTTGTGTTTTCTTTTGCAAGGTCTGATTGGAAGATTCTTAATTGTGTTCTAGTTACATCTGGCTTGTTGTCTTGGAAATGATTCAATAGAGTGAAACCAAGGAAATTGTGGTGAACCCATGTTCCTTTGAGTAAGACTTGAGATATTGTTTTTAAGACCTTTCTTTAAAGTATACTTTCTAAATTCTAAAACCATAGAGGTCTAAGGTATGCCTTGCCCTTTGGTTTGCCTTGAAATGTTTCTTTGAAGAATCTTTGGGGGTTTTTCAAAAGCAAATTAGATTATTTTTGTTTAATATTAGGCCACTCTTACTGTTATCTTACATGTTTTCTTTATCTGAAATTAGTCTTTGATTGCTGGACTGTTGTCTGAAAGGTTTCTTATTAAATGTTTGTCCAAATAATTCTATGGTTTTCCTTGTCCTTTGGCTTGCTCCAAACAGTTACCTTAAAATGCTTTTCTTGTCTAAGTAGAGCTGGAAGATTCTTGACTGACTATAGCTTTTCTACCTTCACAACTTATTATTATTTCATATCACGACCTAATCTAAAGAATCCACTTGATATAGTTAGCTTGCCCTATGAATACCCTTGCATATTTGATGAACAATTAAATCCTTTTATGACTCCATAGCCCAATGGATTGATGTTTTCTCACTACCTATTTGTTCAGCTGATTCAACATTCCCTCAATCAGTCACACCATTGATCCTTCAATCTATCAAATAATCCAGCCAAAAATAAACGAGTCCTTAGAACTTCATTACTAGCCTAAGATCATAAACAAAGAACACAAAGATATATCAATTGAAAGCACCTTTATAGAGAGATCCCTCTCTGAATCCAGGAAGGCTAGGTCCTAGGATTCCAAAGTGGTTCTGATGTGGCCCCTGCAGTTTTTGTTCTTGCCAATCTTACAAATTATAGGTAGCCAACATAACCTTCTAAAACACATTCAAACTCAACTTAAGGCTTCTGTGGTGTTTCTTCCTCATTAATGATCAGTTGAGCTATGGACTCCTTAACCACAGTCATCTTCAAACCTTTCTTCTCCAACTCTTCATGAATCAATTCTAGTTGTTGTTCTAAGTCTTTCACTTGATCCTTCAGTGTTCTATTATTGGTTTGCAAGTTTAGGTTTACCTTTCTGAGGTGCTTGACCTCTCCTCTTAGTGGTTGAGTCCACTTTATCAATTTTTCTGAATTTTCCAAGGTTTTTGAGACACTTGTGACTTGATCCTCCCAAATCTTGCTCATTTGTTCAAACTGTGTCCTTTCAGCTCTATGCTTCTTTTCTTCCTTCTTCAAGACTGATATCTTTTCCCCTTTCCTCTTTCAACTGCTCCTTAAGGGCTTCAACTTCTGTCATTTCAATGATTTTCTCTTTTCCCTTCTTTTTCTTGATGGCAAGATCCTCTTTTGCAGGTGATGAGAGGTCTATGATGCTTGGTGGTGGCTGAACAATTTCACTGGTCTTCTGAGATTCTTTTCTGCTTTCCAAGACTTTTCTAGCATGTCTTGTCATTGGTTTTCTTTCTTGAAACATGAATATGACATCTTCACCTGCAAAATCTAACTTTTTAGTTGTTTTGGCTTTCTCGAGCTGCCTTCCTCTCTCAATTATGTCTTAAGCTTCGACTATGGGAGTTTATTCAATAGCATGCAAAATGTCCTCTAAGTTACCCTTAGCCACTGTTTGGCTTCTTGTAACCCTCTTGCTGCCATGTTTTCTCATTGTTGGCTTTTGTTTTGCAGGTGTAGCTTTGGGTGTAAACCTTCTGCAATGGTTTTGTCTCCATGATCACTAGCTCAACTTGCTCTGTCACTGAAGGTGATGGGATGTTAGGTCCCTATATCACTAGTATAGTCCCTTATTATTGTTAGTGTAAACCCCTTATTGTTATTATTGTACCCTTGTAACCCCCATTTTGTTATTATTGTGCCCTTAAATTATTATTGTTAGGTTGGCTAGGATTACATTGTGGCCCCATGGACTCCTATATATAGAAAGGAGATTTTGTAAATTGTATCATCCAAGAATTTTTCATTCATGTAATGTATTGGAGGTTGCCCCCTCAAAGTGGCTTATTTATAAGGCGTTGATATCTCTTTTCTTCTCTTTTTGGAGCTGGTTTCCCAACATTTGGTATCAGAGCTTTGGATTCTAGTGTTTCGCTGCTCCAAACAGGTCATCGTGGAATTTTCGCTATAACTTTTTTTCTACGAAGTTTCAGAAGCTGAAATTTTTAGGGTGTGAAGCCAAAATCCTGAGGAATATTTTCAAAAAATTTCAGAGCTTGGTTCGGAATATTTTCGGAGATATGATCTATGGAAGTTAGGTCTTTTTTCAGGATCCTAAACAGGTCATCATGGAATTTTCACTATAACGTTTTTTCTACTGAGGATTAGAATCTGAAATTTTTATGGTGTGAAGCTGAAATCCTAAGGAAACTCGTCAAAAAATTTCAAAGCTTGTTTCACAATATTTTTGGAGATATGATCTGTGGAAGGTAGTGCTTTTTCAGGCTCCCGAATTTCATATCAAAAAGGTGATCGTGGGAAATTTTCAATAACTCTCTCTCTGAGAATTGGATTGGAGTGCCGTAAAAATTGGTCACAATTACATGGACTTTAGTTTCTTGGCTATAAATTTTAGAGGTGAAGGACGAAACAGTGCCATGTGGAAATTCGTACAAGTTCGCTATACTGAACCAGTCCATAATAAGGTCATTGTGGGAGATTAGATATAAATTTGTCTTGGAGAATCCAAATCAAGTCAGACCTATGGAATTCAAAAGAGAATTCAGAGGGCTACTTTAGTGCTGAATTTCAGATATTGAAGAGCTGTAATCACAGAGATAATACAATTTCAATTTCGAGTTCCTCAAAAGCAAGTAAAAGGTGTGTATTTTTTTTTCCGAATTGCATAAGTCTTGTTTGGAGAATCAAGTTGAATTGATTGCAAGGGCATATTGTAGAATAGATATCAGTATTGGATTATAAAATGGCCCCTAAAAATAATTCAACACCCATTAAGACTTTGGAAAGCTCTACTATGACTCATGAGGACGAAGAATGGCAACATGACATATCAAAATTACAAGAGCAAGTGCAACAAATTTTGTTCTCACAAAGAGCAACAAAAAATGACATGGAAGTTTTGAAGAAAGGCATGGAAACTAAGATGGATGGTTTGAAGAAAGGCATGGAATCTAAGATAGATGGCATGGAATCTAAGATTGATGGCATGGAGGCTGGCATGGAATCTAAGATGGATGACATGGAAGCTAAGATTGATGAGAAAATGGAAAACATGAAGAATGTTCTAAAAGCAGACATGGAAGGTTTGACAAAGTTGATACAAGAAAGGTTTCCTAATGGTGAAAAGATAGTAGAAGAACCTCATGATGAGAACAAAATAAATATTAATCGTGATTTCATAAACTCTAATGTTGGCAGGAAGAACCACCATATTCCAAAAATGGATATGAGGAAGTTTGATGGAAAGGATCCTGTAACATGGATACTACAGATGGAGCAATATTTTGATCTCCATAACGTGCAAAACACACAAAAGGTACGCATTGCAACTTTACATTTAGAACAAAATACATTTGTATGGTATCGATGCCTTTGCTCCCATAAAAAAATTGTCACTTGGTCAATTTTTACGGAGGAAATGATAGCACATTATGAGGATACAAAGAGCAACACCTTCTTTAGCCAATTGATAAATTTCAAACAAAAGGGTTTAGTGGGGGAACACATTCAGGACTTCCAAAAATTGAATATAAGGGTAACTGATATTCCAGAGGAACACAGGATTGATCTCTTCATAGGCACTTTAAAGGATAACATCCAACATGAAGTTCGCGTTTTGGAACCTGATTCATTGGAGAAGGCATTCAGATTGGCAAGAAAAGTTGAATGTAAAATTATGGCGATAAGGAAGTCTACCACTCAATTCTATAAAGAAGGAAGTGTTGCTACGCCTATATTTCCACAACCTACAAGGTTGACACCACAACAATTGGAAGAAAAAAGAGCAAAAGGGGTTTGCTATAGTTGTGATAGCAAATACACTAAAGGTCATAAGTGTGCTGAGAAGAAATTATTTTACATAGATTGTGAAGAAGAAGAAGAAAATGAACAAGAATAGGATATACACCAGGAACCACCCCTAGAAGAGGAAGAAATGAATCCGACCATATCGTGTAATGCACTGGCAGGAATTACCACTCCTCAAACTCTCAAGATAGAAGGACATATAAAGAAGAAAAGGGTAATAGTGTTGATTGATTCAGGTAGCACCCATAATTTTATTCATTATAAGGTAGCCAAGGAATTAAATCGTTTCCTATACCCAGCACCAGAATGTCAAGTGATGGTTGCAAATGGAGGAACTATAAATTGCTCTGGAAAATGCCATAATATCAAGCTAACCATGGGGGAATATGTATTGACTAGTCCAATGTTTTCCATTCCTATGGGAGGTGCTGATGTTGTACTAGGAGTACAATGGTTGCAATATTTGGGGACGGTAGCTTTTAATTTTCAAGAACTTTTCTTGAAATTTTTTTCAGAAGGAAAGGAAGTCGAATTACGGGGTATTGAAGGGAAGCCAGGGAGGATAATAAGCTCTAATGTCATGACAAAGCTTCTAAAGAAAGAACAACGAGGCGTAATTGCACAATTATGCTCACTAGAAGTTCCAACATCAAAATCATCTATTTCTGCAGATCTCCAACAAGTCTTGGACAATCATTCCAAGGTGTTTGAAACTCCCAAGGGACTCCCACCTATTCGTGATCATGATCATGCTATTCATTTGATTCTAGGAAGTGTTCCTCCAAACATCAGGCCTTATAGATATCCTTACATCCAAAAGAGCGAAATTGAATGTATGATTGCAGAAATGTTAGAGGCGGGTATAATTCAACCTAGTCAAAGTTCTTTCTCTACTCCTATAGTATTGGTACACAAGAAGGATGGATCATGGCGAATGTGTCCGGATTATAGGGAGCTCAATAAGCTCACCATTAAAGATAAATTTCCCATTCCTGTTATTGATGAATTATTGGATGAATTACATGGAGCAATTTATTTTACCAAGTTGGATCTTCGTTCAGGATATCATCAAATTAGAATGAAGACTGAAGATATTCCAAAAACAACATTTCGAACTCATGAGGGTCATTATGAATTTTTGGTCATGCCTTTTGGCCTTACCAATGCACCTTCTACATTTCAAGGGTTGATGAATTCCATTTTCAAATCCTTCCTTAGAAAATTTCTGCTAGTATTTTTTGATGATATACTAATCTATAGCAGGTCTTGGAAGGATCATGTTGAACATGTTGACAGGGTGCTCAAACTATTGCAGGAGAAACAATTATATGCAAAAACATCCAAATGTTTCTTTGGAGTACAAGAGGTGGAATGTCTGGGTCATATTGTATCTCACGAGGGTGTTAAGGTAGACCCTAACAAAATTAAAGCCATTAAGGAATGGAAAGTCCCCACAACCATAAAGCGGTTGCGAGGATTTCTCGGGTTAACAGGGTATTATCGCAAGTTTGTTAAGAATTATGGGAGAATAGCAGCACCTCTAACAACATTATTGAAGAAAGATGCATTTTCATGGACTCCTGAAGCAACTAAGGCCTTTGAACGTCTTAAAGAGGCAATGTGCCTAGCACCGGTCTTAGCTACACCAGACTTCACAAAAACCTATATTGTGGAATGTGATGCCTCAGGAAATGGAATTGGTGCAGTTTTAATGCAGGAAGGAAGACCCATTGCTTTTGAAAGTCGTCCAATCAAAGGAAAGTATTTACAGAAACCTATTTATGAGAAGGAAATGTTAGCAATACTACATGCACTAAAGAAATGGCGAACTTACCTTATGGGAAGACACTTCAAGGTAAAAACTGATCATGATAGTCTTAAACACTTTTTGGAACAAATACTATCGTCAGAAGAGCAGCAAAAATGGGTCACAAAGATGTTGGGTTATGACTTTGAAATAATCTACAAAAAAGGAAAGCTTAATGTTGTTACAGATGCACTCTCAAGAAAGAATGAAGAGGTGGAAGCATTGCTTTGTGCCATTTCTATTATCCAACCAGATTGGATAACCGAAGCAAGAGATGAATGGAAGAAGGACAAAGATGTATGGACACTCATTCAAAAGTTGCAGCAAGATCCTAGTACATCTGATACATTTAGTTGGAAAAATGATTCCATATGGTACAAAGATCGCTTATATCTTTGTAAGAATTCCCAACTAAAACAAAAGATTCTTCTGGAATTGCACACTTCTCCTTTAGGAGGACACTCGGGATTTTTAAAAACTTACCACAGGGTGAAGAAAGAAATTTTTTGGGATGGCCTTAAATCTGATATTCAAAAGTTTGTGGCGGAATGTTTGGTTTGCCAGCAGAATAAAGTTGAGACAATTAAGACCCCGGAACTTCTACAACCTTTATCCATTCCAAGTCAACGTTGGGAGGAGATTTCAATGGATTTTATCACAGGTTTACCTAAGTCCGAAGGAAAGAATGTCATCATGGTGGTAGTTGATAGACTTACCAAGTATGCACACTTTTGTGCATTATCTCATCCATTTAAAGCAAGTACAGTTGCTACTACATTTATGGATAGAATTCAAAAGCTACATGGAAGACCAAGGGTTATTGTGAGCGACAAAGATCCCATTTTTACTGGAAATTTTTGGACGGAGTTATTTTCTTGTTTGGGTACTCAATTAGCTCATAGCTCATCTTATCATCCTCAATCTGATGGTCAAACTAAGATAGTAAATAAATGTTTTGAAGGATATCTTCGTTGTTTTGTATCTGATAAACAAACACAATGGGTCAAGTGGTTACCTCTTGCTGAATGGTGGTATAACACTTCCTTCCATACTGCAGCAAAAATGACCCCATTTATAGCACTTTATGGATATCATCCACCATCCATCACATCATCTTTAAGGGAAAATTCGAAGGTTCAAGCAGTGGAAGATCACATCGAGCATCAGCAAAAAGTTCTCCAACTCTTAAAGGATAACCTGAATTTGGCACAAAATCGAATGAAACAACAGGCAGATCAACATCGCAGCGAGAGAAGTTTTGATGTAGGAGATTGGGTATTTTACGGCTACAACCATATAAACAAATGTCCCTCAAGCAAGCTAAGAAGGATAATAAATTATCGCCAAAGTACTATGGTCCTTACAAGGTGTTGCAAAAGATTGGTACTATGGCATACAAATTGGAGCTTCCTGCTTCTTCGCGAGTACATCCAATTTTCCATGTTTCATGCTTAAAGAAGATTATCGGTGAAAATCTTCCAGTTCAAACAATATTACCAGAACTTGATGAGGAAGGAAAAATCATATTGGAACCTGAAGCGGTCATGGAAACAAGAACTCGACAACTACGGAATCGATCAATTTCAAAGTATCTCATCAAGTGGGAGAACTTACCCACTGAAGATTCTACATGGGAGGATGAGAATTTTATACAGAAGCACCCGGAGCTACTCAAGTGTTGAGGACAACACTTTTTTTGAAGGAGAGGGGCATGTTAGGTCCCTATATCACTAGTATAGCCCCTTATTATTGTTAGTGTAAATCCCTTATTGTTATTATTGTACCCTTGTAACCCCCATTTTGTTATTATTGTGCCCTTAAATTATTATTTTTAGGTCGGCTATGATTACATTGTGGCCCACTAGGATTACATTATGGCCCCATGGACTCCTATATATAGAAAGGAGGTTTTGTAAATTGTATCATCCAAGAATTGTTCATTCATGTAATGTATTAGAGGTTGCCCCCTCGAAGTGGCTTATTTATAAGGCGTTGATATCTCTTTTCTTCTCTTTTTGGAGCTGGTTTCCCAACATGGGATATCTCTAGGTTTGAGAGTCCATTTAGGAGTGATAGCATCCACTTCAAAGCCAATGATGAACATAAAAGATGACCAATCTCTATCTAATTTATTTAAATCCTCTAATACCAGCAAATTGATCAAACCATGATGAAAGAGAGAGGTTTCATTTCCTTATTTTTTATCTTGGACCTTATCTGACATTTTAGTTAAGCTTCTGTATAAGTAAAAAGGTAAATCAAGAGACCTGTTACCCACAAAATGTCGTAGAAGCCTAAGGTGGTAGGAGTAAACCATGTGATACCTCTCTTCACATGTTAAGTACTTCTGAATAATTAGCAGCAACTTTGAGAAGTTGTCTTTCATGTAGCTCCTTGGGATGGAATTTGTGAGATCAATCTCACTATGCTCTGGCTTGATAAATTCCTTACAGTCCTACATGGTGAACTTGAAGCCTTTAAACCATTGTTCTCCTCTTCTAGGGATTTCTGTTGCTGCTGCAATGGTCTCTGGTGTTACTGTGAGGTTTAAAATTCCCACCTTTGAAGCTGTCCCATTGAAACTGATAGCGAACTCCTTAGAAACCTGCACATGGCACCCTTGCAATATTTGGCAGAACTACAAATACCCTGTACTTCTAAACACCTCCAATGCAGTTGGATATTCATTTAACAAATTCATGTATGATGGCTCATATCTGAGGCAATGGCCACCTTTTTTGGTCTTCCTCTTTGCAACCAAGGTGATTTTATACCTTCTCTACCTCGCTTGATTAGTGACACCTACAACTTTTGAAAATGCCAGCAACTAGCTTGGATTGGTGAAAAAACTCTCCATCACTCATTAGCATGCAAAGATGAAGCAGAGAAGGACAAAAGACTCAATTGGGAAAGGTTTTAAAGTTTCAATAATAGCTCATGGCTTAATCATGACTCATGCATGCTAAAAACAGTAATAATGACCTCAGCCATGACCTTCGTACCTTGGAAATGACCCTAACTGATTCGAATGACACCCACCCTAATGGTTCTAATCATGGATTGACACCTTGCAAGAAATTTGACAAGAGAGATATAAATACCCTTTTTCGTAGCATGGTCAGTTCATTTCCTGGCAGTTTCACTACGAAACTATTAGGCAGTTTCATAGCGAACATTTCCTTTACAATGTAATATGCTACAAAAACAAGAAAAACTAGCTAAAGTGACCTTTTTGAATTCAAAAGATTGGGAAATGAAATATGTCAACAAATGATGATTGATGGGACATGATATGACTTGAATGGGGGTCAGTTTGGACCTTAGGATAGGTTAAAATCAAAAAATTAAATTTTTTCCCTTATCAACTTATAACAAATGAACTCTATGACCATACCTTTGACAAATGAACTCTAAGACCAGGTCAAATGATGTTTTACTTTTTCTGAGTGATAACACATTGGTCATGATCAATACCACAACCGAAACTCTTCACTAGCTCTTGAATTTGTCACTGTGCCAAGCTTGAGAAGGTACTGGCCACAAGGTTTCTTCCCTCTTTCTACCCCAGTTTATGTTCTTTTTCTACATGTTGGTTGGGAGTCACAATGACTGCCATTATTCACCTCAATATAAGGATATTTATTTTTTGACTTATAGAACTTACTCGTCACAATTTTCAATATGTTTGATTTTTTTCCACACAGGCTAATATGGCCTTCGGATAATAGAACTCAGTGGGGGGAGGGGGATTAAACCTGCTAGCTACCACTTGAGCTATTTTCCTTTGAAAATTATATACTATATTTTAATATATTAATAATAATAATAATAAAACAAAAGATTAATAATATAATAAAATTAGCTTATTAATATTTAGTTAAACATAATAATACACATGTTTTTAATAATATAACAAGGCAACTCATATTCTAAATTATTAACATGGTAATCCTCAAACGCATGAGGTGAAAACTAGTTGGTTTATGTGGGGTTGAGTCCTCACCAAGTATTATGTTCAAACTTCATGGGGATGGGTTGAGTATGGAAGTCACCATTGGGGATATTATAACTATCCCAAGGAACGCCCAAGATTGACTGGGCCTCACACAAGTTTAGGGCATCCCATTAGTAGATAGATCACACAATCTTAGAGATAAAAGCCCATTAGTAAATTGATTGTTGCAAAATTTTATGAATAACATCCCATTAGTGGGTAAATCGCACAATCCTAGAGATAGCATCCCATTGGTAAATAAACAATTCTTCCATCTAATAAAAAAACTAACGCAACATAAACACAACCTAGTTATGAGTATGGTGGTGGCACCTCATTTGGAAGCTCCCGGCCCCTCCACGCACCAGACTATTTATGTGGTGTTCACTAAACAACATTGCTCCTATGAGATTGTGGATTAAAGGTGTGATGAAGTCTCAGCTCTAGTTCTAGGGTTTCAGCGAACCCTCGTCTGAGCTCTCTTCATGCCAGCACGTCTACTCCCCTTCTCCTAAGGTTGCAGTCTCTTGGTGCCACCCTTCTGATCGCTCTGCATGTCTTCCTCCTTCAGAGGGGCGGGTAATACCCCCCCTCCACCAAACTCTATTTCAAAAACGATGTTAGACTCGCCAGGTAACGCCGCACCAGGGAAGCAGATAGTTTATGACCGGACCCCCACTACAAACAACAATCATGACACAAATACCAATTATGATCTCCCTGGGATCGAGAGTACTGAACAGACTGCTTCTGAGGCACAACAAAAAGCCTCCTCTACCACATGCATCCCTAAAGCTACATATCGGGTCAAAATCGACCTTCCTAGTCACCGTATCAACGGACACATTCATTATATGAAATATCACGCCCTCATTGGGAATTTCATCGGTCTCTGGCCGATTGAGAAGGCTTTGCAGGGGTGGATAATGTCCAAATGGAAGCCCAAAGGACAATTTACCCTGCAGCTTGGACCCAAAGGATTTTTCACTCCTATTTTCCACTACCTTGAGGACAAGAACCGAACCGCATCTTTGAAGGAGGTCCTTACTTCTTCAACTCTGCAGGGCTGTACCTACGTGATTGGATTGAAAGATTCCATATAGACAAGGAAGATTTTCATTGGGCTCCAATGTGGATACGCATGTATTCCCTGCCTCTGGAATACTGGGATGAAGAGACTCTGTGGGACATTGGCAATGGTCTGGGGGAGTTTATAAAGGTTGTTGAGGAAACAAAACTTAGACGCTACACATCCTATGCCAGAATATGCGTCCACATGCACCTTGCAAAGCCTCTTACAGACTCGGTAAGTTTATTCCACGATGACTTTGAATGGATTCAGACTATTGATTATGAGCACGTCCCATTCCGCTGCAAAAAATGTCATGAGCATGGCCACTTGTTTAGAGATTTCCCTCTGAACCAGAAGCCCAATTCCACCACCTCGACGTTTTTTATAGCATCATTTCTCACCTTGACATGATTCATGATTGCTTCATGGCTTTATGGGCACCCATTCCTACAGACTTGGACAAATTCACTTAAAAACAGTGGAAAATCCTCCATACGCGACTATGCCCGTGTTTTTCCGCGTGTATACGCAAGTACAGCTAGACTTTTCCGCGTATGCCATTTTAATGATTAAAAAATATATAAAAACCCCTAATTTCGCGCTGGGTTGATGGTTACTCAGGTAGTTCAACCACCCCAGCCCGTGGCCAACTGTTTCCAACTGCTGAAACTACTTGGAGGGACTATAAAAAGACCTCATATGTATGGCCTAAAGGAGAGAGAGAATTATTATTATTATACTCTGTTGGTTCCCTATCCAAGTCTGATTCCCCGTGCCTCCTGCACTTTCCCAGTTCATTTCAGGAAACCCTTGTTTCCTTGAGATATACATCCCTTTATATGTTATCTTGTATGCACTCATTTGGAAGGAGTCCTAGCGAGGCAAGGGCTGGACGGATCCGGACGACGGTCTGCGAAGGCCTTGGAAGGATCAGGTGATCTCTCCACTTACTTTTGTACGTACTATTTTTATAATACAGAAGTATCATGCTATTCCCGAAATAAACGTGTTAGTGTATGCTTTATGTATGAAGAATATTTGTTATACATGCATTCATGATGATTTATTTAATGTTTTATATGAATCTCACTAACATATAGAGTAGAAATATATGGTACAACTTGTCCTTTGTGCTGGTTTCTTCTTGTATTGCAGGTTAAGGAGGAAGGACGGTTGCAGGGAGTTTGAACTCCACGTGGATCTACTTCAAACGTAGGACCAACGGGTAAACCTCTCATTCTATTCTATTTCATTTTTATGAATGTGCATGATTGTGTGAGTCTCTGTTAAGTAGTACGCCCCTGCTCTGTGGAGGTTGAATCCCAACCAACCTCTAGGGTGTTAATTCCCCGAAACAGAACTGGCGACTCCGCTGGGGATCACATTTTTGTGATTCTCCTGTTGGGTTGTTTCAGCTGTTTGGTAGGTTGCCAACAGTTTCATCTGTCTTTTACAGTCCAGTTCATCTTTTTGCATTCAGTCTGAAGTCTTGACATCTTTCCCAGGCTTGTACTTTTTATTTTTCATTATCTTTCTTTGTATACACAGTTTTGTTTGCACACAGTCGCGTATACCCGCGAGTTTGTGTAGAGGGAACCGCGTATACGCGGGTTTCCCTCAATACAGACGCGTATACACGCCTGTTTCATAACTGCAAGGTCGCGTATACCTAGGCTGAGTTTGAAATTTTAAGATTCTGGTGTTTTTGGTCTTTTCTGGCTGTGGAGGCCTGTGTCTACAGAGTCTCTGTGCTTACTGGAGTGTGAAGGAAGTGGTTTCAAGTCTTGTTTCTCTTTCGTTTGTCTGAAAACTGATATTTTTGGCAAAAGCTTCTTGTTGGTGCTAGCCCTCCTGGATTGAGTTCCAAGATTGCTTTCTGAGCATTCTTGGCTGTTCTGCGTTACCAGAACAGAGAGCTTCTGCTCACTGACTCACTCCTATCTTTGTGTTGTGCTTTGCATTGCGTTTTTTGCTTTGTTTTCGATTGGTTTTCTTGAGTTTCATAGGCTAGGGTTTTGTTGCAATTTTCGGAGAACTTTTCTTGTTTCTTTGGAATCTTGTCTTGCAACGAGTTTGCACTATTTCTCTAAGCTGTTTGATTGAGTTTTGGTCTTCCGTTGCTCTTATTGATCTTGCTATCATTAGCCTTATAAGGTTTGGGGGCATAGTTGAAGTTTATGCTTAAAATTCGGTCTCGTTTTGGCTTGGATTGGGATAGTTGTTCTTGGTTTTCTTGAAGCTCTTGTTTTATAAAACGAAAAAGCCCAAAAAACATTTGTTTTGCTTTTTGTTTTTGCATATCAAAAACTCAAAAAACATTGCTTTTTGTTTTTGTTTTTGTCATTGCCTTTTCATTTTCGTTTGGTCATATCTTTTGGAACTTTAAGTGGAGTTTCTTGCTTCTAGTTTTCAACTTGATTTTGAGGAGAGGTTGTCTTTTGATTTCTTCTTCTTCTTGTTGAGTATTTTGGTGTCTTATAGTAAGAGTTCTTGTTTTTTCAAGAATTAGCTTTCTGGACATCAAAAGATGAGTTGAAATTGAAGGAGCCTTTTGGGAAATTTCGCCTTGTTTCAAGGGACTTTTTGCATCTTAGAATTTACATGCTAGTGGTCATTTGCATTAGGTGCATTGAATCATTTAGTTAGCTTCTTAGTTTTTGAGAGTGTGAGTTTGTAATTCGAAAAGAAAAATACATTTTTTTTTAGTCTCGTAGAACTTATGTAGAAATTGCTCTTCATCGAAAGACAAAGAACTGCATATGCATGTAGTCAGGTTTTTATTAATTTCTTTTGCGTCAGAACATCATTGGTTTCAACTCCATATCCTTGTGACTTAATACAACAGCCCTTAAAATAAGCGATTTAATCTAAAATCAACTAGCAAGTTTTATTAAGTGTCAATCACCCACTAGCTAGGTTGTAGGGCCTTGGAATAGGAGAGAGGAGAGTTAACTCTCCAAGGCCGCTCAAACAAACATAGAAGTTTATTCATTGAGCGAAATCCAACTCCGTGAGGTGGACTGGGAAAGCTCTCATCCGAGAGTCAAGCGCGAGGGGAAGTGAAGGTTAAGAAGAGGGATACCCCCCCTCCGATTAGCTGAATCCGACCTCAAGACCGTTCCGCCCAGCTTCTGATACAGATTGGTGTCCATAGTTGCTGTTCCTAGGTTCCACACAGGTGACTGCGGGGGGGAATACCCGTGGTACCTGAGGCAGACGTCGCATCACTTTCAGCAGTACTTCTGGGGGGTGCCCTTGCGAAGCTTGGGTGTTTGAGCCGGCAAAGGCTGTCGTTAGGAGGTCGGCGTAACTGTTTCTGATACCTTCGCTAGTTGTTCTGGGCCCTAATCATCCCAGACTGCTTTCGGAAGGCCCTATACTTCGCTTTCTTGTATTTTGGTGTCCGGTCCTCATCACCCGGAGCGGAAATACTTGGAGGCTGTTTGCTTGCTGTTTCTCAGGGATTTTTATTTTTAGTGAGTGCTCTTTGCTCCTAGCTTGCCTAGCTTTTCACTTTTTTGAGTCTAATATAATAAATCTATAAAAGTGGCTGATCAAGCGCCTCAACGTTCGAGGAGAATCCGGGGGTTATCTCCCGAGAGTGCAGAGCCTTCTTCGAGAAGGCGTAGGAGCGATTTAGCAGGTGGTTTTCACCCTGTAGAGTCTGACGTTGTGGAGAGAGATCCTCCACTAAGGTCTGAAGGTTTCATTGCTGATTCCGGTGTCGGTTCCGAGAGGAGCGTTCCGCTCACCTCGAGAGTATTGTTTCCTCAGGAGGAAGATTTTCGGATAGAAGATATACCTGAGCCTGCAGCTACAGGTCCATCTCCTCTTCCTCTTGATCATCCGTTTGTTATTCAGTACGTCGGACCGGAGTCTGAGAGACCGCCGGATCTTCTATATCTTTCTTATCTTTCGAGTAAAGCCGGCCCCGGGAACAAACTACTACGGTGAATGCACGATGGGACCCCACTGGCCACGTCGGGGCGAGGGCAATATTGCTTCATCTTCGAATGCTTCTAGCATTGCTATGTCTGGCTCTGGGTTCACCCAGGCGTATGCTTCTTAATCTGGTCCCTTCGTTTCAGGGATGTCCATTGCTGGAAATCCCTCTTTTTCCTTTACCACCGGTGCAGCTGGATCCACGCCCATGTCTAACATGGCTAGTGGATCAGCTTCGTTTCAGGGTTTCCCCTTTGGGGCTGGGCATATTCCCAGTGCCAATCCTTCTTTAGGGTCGTTTCCTTTTACGTCCCAGACTCAGAGTTTCAACCCTTGGTCTGGGGGGCAATGTTCGGCTTCTTTTACGGGATGGAATCCTATGTTTGCAACGTCGGGGGCAGGGAATCAGTTCTTCGCGAGTCATCAAGGGAATGCTTCTTTCCCTGCATCGAGTGCTTATCAGTCTTTTTCTCCTCTGTCTAATGCGTGGAACCCCTACCAGGGGCTTTCCTCTTCAGTCAATACTTCAGCGGGGGGAACTAGTCTGGGTTTTGGTAACTCGGCATGGGGAGGAGGTTCTTCTCCGTTTTCTACGGGTCCTTTCTGGCAGCCTGGTGCCTCATCAAATCCAGGCTATTCTTTTCAGAATGTTGGAAATCCATCCCATCAAGGATGGAATTCTCAAGCTCCGCCTCGATTACCATTTCTGGCAACGTTAAACTTGCCAGACTTGTCGAAGTTAACTAATGACCCGATTCGGTATAGTCCGGGGTGGCCTCCGGTTCCAACCAAACTTCCTTCGGACATTCCTAAGTTTGAAGGTAAGAATGGTGAAGATCCGGCAGACCACATCACCACTTTCCACTTATGGTGCTCTTCGAACTCTCTGATCGACGACTCGATTAGATTGAGATTATTTCAGCGCACCTTAACTGGAAATGCCGCAAAATGGTATATAGAGCTCACTGGGGGCAGTTTCGCCACATTTGGAGAACTGGCTGTCACTTTTCTTAACCATTTCCAGTTGCCTGTCAGATATGAGGCTGGGACCGAACTCCTGGCTAAATTTAAGCAGGATGAGGCAACTCACATTTCTGATCATATTCAGGAATGGAGGAGAAGGAAGAGGCTAATTAAAGCCCATATTCTAGGTGAGTTCCTTCTCGAGTGGTTTTTGAAATCGCTTCAGTCAGATATTTCAAAGGATGTATCCATGTCAGGGGTATATTCCGAGGAGCAGGCCATCTTTAGGGCCCAGCAGTTAGAGTTGATCTATTCTCAGTCTGGCATGCTTTACAAGTATTTGCCTAATGCTCCTCGCTCCAAATTGGATCTATTGAAACCCAAACCTGGTCCGCATGGTGACGGACTTGTCGGATCGGTCAGTAGTAGTGCAGCCAGCCTGCTTTCTCAATTGCAGCAGTTGTCTTTACAATCTGCTTCTTCTGGTCAGGCTGTGCCTGCTGATTCTTCACCTTCCTAGTCTTTGTCCATTAATGCTGTCCAATCTTCTGAACCCAAAGGAAATCAACAGTCCGATGGGAAGAAGAAGGGACGTAATAACAAGAAGAAGGGCAAGAATGGGAAGGGCAATGCAAATAAAACCAACGAGCGTGTTGGTGAAGGGCAGAAGGAGAAAAAGAAAGTGAAGTTTCCATGCAAGCTTTGTGCTGGAGACCATCTCATGCACCTTTGCCCGAAAATTCAGGATGCTCAGCGCCTGTTATCTCAGCAGGGTTCTTCTAGTTCCCAGGCTGTGCTAACAAACCCTTTTCCCCAAGGGCAGCAATTAATTGCAGGCGCGAACCAAAATCCTGGGGCTTCTTCTGGAGGTTCCCAGGAAGGCGAAATTCCATCGAATATCTTTATGATGAGTGCTCACGTGGATGTCGCTACGAGATCCCGTGATTATGGCGGAGAGGAATCTTCGAAAGCTAAGGAAGTTCCTGATGCTACTGAGCCGCTTCACATCACGAAGCCAACTGTTGAGTCTATGCCTCGGGTGCCAAAAGCATCTTCTAAGCGGTCAACGATTAATCCGAACATGAGGGCTGCCCAGAACTACTCGATTGTAGAAGATCTGGCGCAGAGTCCTTGTGCTATGTCTGCTTTAGAGGTACTCCAGTATTGTCCGGCTCAGCGCAGTGCTTTGCTCGCTGCCATTGGGGCTATAGATCCGAAAAATTCTCTTCTGATTACCTTTGATATGAAGAATTTTAAGAAGAGACTTCCTCATCATATGGCCTTCCATATTAAATCATCGTATCGGAAGACTAACATCTTTCGCACGGTTGTTGATGAGGGTGCTTCTACTTGCGTGATGTCTCTCGCATGTTGGAAGACACTAGGATCTCCCAAAGCTGTTCCATCTAGCACTATTCTTACTGCATTCGATGGCCATTCTCATAGGCCCCATGGTATTGTCCCGGCTTTGCCCATTTGTGTTGGGGGAAAAACCGTTAACATAGAGGTTGAGGTAGTAGATGCAGCCTTGGACTACAACCTTCTGTTGGGGAGGAACTGGATATATGATATGGATGCTATTGCATCCTCACTATTTCGAATACGATTAATCCGAACGCAAGGGCTGCCCAGAACTACTCGATTGTAGAAGATCTGGCGCAGAGTCCTTGTGCTATGTCAGCTTTAGAGGTACTCCAGTCTTGTCCGGCTCAGCGCAGTGCTTTGCTCACTGCCATTGGAGCTATAGATCCGAAAAATTCTCTTCTGATTACCTTTGATATGAAGAATTTTAAAAAGAGACTTCCTCATCATATGGCCTTCCATATTAAATCATCGTACCGGAAGACTAATATCTTTCGCACGGTCGTTGATGAGGGTGCTTCTACTTGCGTTATGTCTCTCGCATGCTGGAAGACACTAGGATCTCCCAAAGCTGTTCCATCTAGCACTATTCTTACTGCATTCGATGGCCATTCTCATAGGCCCCATGGTATTGTCCGGGCTTTGCCCATCTGTGTTGGGGGCAAAACCGTTAACATAGAGGTTGAGGTAGTAGATGCAGCCTTGGACTACAACCTTCTGTTGGGGAGGAACTGGATATATGATATGGATGCCATTGCATCCTCACTATTTCGGATAGTATGTTTCCCCCACGAAGGGAGGATAGTTATGGTGGATCAACTGGACTGTCCTCCTGTAGACCTGGATGCGCCTCCTGACTCATCTGTCCCTAAGTTGGACAATACTAAGGCACCTATCGAGAATCTGGGAGTTGGAATGTATTCTTCCCTGATGGGATCTTTTGATCTTCCTCCTCCTAAGATGTCTATCAATGCTATTTCATCCTCCAAGGCTCCCCTTCGAAGAGAGTTCTTTCGAACTCATTATTTTTCGGACCCTTGGACCTTACCTTCCCCAACCGCCACTTTGGAGGAAGGGCAAGTGGGTGGAATGGCATTCCCGATTTCTGCAGCTGAGATTGCATATCAGTCTGTTGTTGACACTGCAGAGTCTGATCCAGCTCCTCTTTCGCCGGAAGAGTTGGATGGTGATGTGGCTCCGGCTTGGACGCTTACTTCTTCTTCTGCCCGGGATTGTCTAGATACCACTCTTCCATCTGAAGAGGCCATCCTGGAAGCAATGACAGGTATAGAGAGACCGTGGGATGACTTGCATCATCGGTCTTACTTCCTACCTGACTTGAGCGAAGTCGAAGCTAGTTTTCCAAGTCCTCGGTCTCCTGGACCTGTTCACCCAGTCTTGAGCCCCTTAGCACCAGCACAGGTTTATGCTGAAGGGAACATGGCTGTGATCTCTCCGACTATCCCGGTGAACATCTCCAGGAATCCCAACATTATCGAAAACGTTTTCATTGGAGCTGAATGTTTCCGTGAAGAAGTTCAAATCTATACCGCGCTCTTCAAAGAGTATAGGGATGTTTTGCTTGGTCTTGTAGAAATTCCTATGAAACCATCTATCGTCCGACGCAGAATCCAAGACGTATGAAAACGCTAAGCCGATCGGAGGCAAAGCTTCGTCAGGATCAATCCTAGGAAGGCGGCGGCTATCAAAGCTAAGTTGAAAAGTACACTTAAGGTGGGATTCATTTTCCCAGTTCTCACAGTGAATGGGTTTCAAACCCCGTTCACGATAAAAGCAAGGAACAATTCGAGTGTGCATCGATTTCGGAGACACGAATAAAGTTGTCTAAAGACAATTACCCACACATAATTACCCCACACCCTTCATTGATCAGATTATTGACGAGTGTGCCGGTAACGAGATTTTCTCCTTCATGGACGGTTTCTCTGGTTATAATCAAATTACTATCCGTCCAGAAGATCAACATAAGACCGCATTTATTTGTCCCTGGGGTACGTTTGCATATAAGAAAATGCCTTTTGGTCTTAAAAATGCTGGAGCCACTTTTCAGCGGGCCATGTCTTATGCCTTCCACGACATCAAGAAAATTATAGAGGCATACTTAGATGATCTAGCTGCTCATTCTCGAAAGAGGATGGATCATCCAGGACACCTCCGGCAAATATTTGAGAGATGTCGTTTTTATAAAATTCGTTTGAATCCGAACAAGTGCGTTTTTGCGGTAACATCCGGTCGGCTGTTGGGATTTATTGTGTCTAATGAAGGGATAAGGGTAGATCCCTTCAAGGTTGAGGCAATACTTCGGTTGCCTCCCCCGTCTTCAATCCCTCAACTTCAAAGTCTCCAAGGGAAGTCTAACTTTCTTCGGAGGTTTATCGTTAACTATGCTGAGATTACAAAGGGATATATGAGACTGTTGAAGAAAGGAGTTCCTTTTCTTTGGGACGACTATGCTCAACGCTCATTCGATGCCGTGAAAAAGGCATTGACCTCTGCTCCTTTACTGAGTCCACCCGATTATAGCAGAGATTTTCTTTTGTATCTGGCTACAGCAGAATCTACCATTGGTATGGTTCTGGTTCGGGAGGATGATGCTCTGGCTGAGCATGTTATTTACTACCTTAGTCGAGGACTGGTAGGACCTGAACTGCGATACACCCCGATAGAAAAGTTAGCCTTAGCAGCAGTTCATGTTGTGCAGCGACTCCGGCATTACATTATTCTTCGCAAAACTTATGTCTTGGCAGCTGCCAATCCATTTCAGTTTGTCCTCAGCAGGCGAGTGATTGGGGGCAAATATAATAGATGGATTGTGATATTACAAGAATTTGATTTAGAGTTCATGTCTCCCAAATCCAAGAAGTCATTGGTCTTTGCGGAATTGATCTCCGAGTTGCCTTGTGGGGAGGAGATGATCTATGATGAGTCCTTTCCGGACGAACACTTGTTTTTGATCTCTCCACAAGATCCTTGGTATGGGGATATCATCGTGTATCTCCAGACTGCGAAGTTTCCCTCTTATTTTTTGAAAGATGAGCGTCGTAAGCTGCGTCACTTAGCTAAAAGTTATCTGATTATTGGTGATGCTTTGTACCGTCGAGGGGTTGATTCAATCCTAAGACGCTGCTTAACTTTCGAAGAAGCTGAGGTTGTGCTCAATGATTCTCACGGTGGAGCTTGTGGGGGTCATTTATCAGGGCTTGCTACAGCCCAAAAGATTTTGCGTGCTGGCTACTTCTGGCCTTCGATTTTCAAAGATTGTATTGAATCGGTCAAGAAGTGTCATCCTTGTCAGGTGTATACTCAAAAAATGCGCGCTCATCCAGCTCCGCTTTTTCCAGTCGTTACTGTTGGACCCTTTACAAAGTGGGGTATGGATTATACTACTTGTAACCCGCCTTCGGCAAAAGGTCACAAGTACATTATCGTAGCGGTAGACTACTTTACGAAGTGGGTCAAAGCTATGCCTACTTTTGGGAACGATGGTGAGACTGCTGCTCTTTTCTTCTTTAACCAAGTTATTGCTCGTTTCGGTATACCTAGAGAGATTGTCACTGACCATGGCAGTCACTTTCAGAACAGTATGATGGCTGAGTTGGCTCTTAAATTGGGTTTCTGGCAGGAGCATTCATCTCCATATTATCCTCAGGCCAATGGCCAAGTGGAAGCCGTGAATAAGTCCTTGAAGACAATTCTTCAACGGACGATTGATAAACATAGATCCAACTGGCACATTATGATATATCCTGCACTCTGGGCATACAGGACGTCAGTTAAAACTGCAACTGGCTTTACTCCGTTTCAGTTAGTCCACGGGGTGGAATCCGTATTTCCCATTGAATGCGAGATTCCTTCCCTTAGATTAGCTGTTGAGCTTCTTCCTGACACTTCTAGTCTGGCAGAGCGGCTTCTTCATCTGGAACATCTCGATGAGCAGCGTCGGGATGCTGCCACGATGAATGAAGCGCATAAAAACCGAGTCAAAGTTCAGTACGATAAGGCAGTTAAGCCTAGGGTCTTTTCCGAAGGTGACCTTGTTTTGGTCTATGCCCAAGAAAAAGATGCCTTAGGGGCAGGAAAGTTTAAGTCGATGTGGTATGGCCCCTATATCGTCAAAAAGGTCCTTAAGAAAGGAGCGTATACCTTGGTTGACTTTGAAGGAAATGAGTTTTCGGAGCCCCGAAATGGGCTCTATCTGAAGAAGTATTATGCCTAGGCTTTGCCCCGGCATTTTGCTTTGTATATAGTAGTTTTTGTTTTGTACATATCTGTTTGATTTTCGATTTTTTGATGAGATGGTGATGTTTTTGATCTGCTTTGGCAGGTTGTGTTGATATCATGAGTCATTATGGTTTCGCCGACGGTGCCAGTAGACACACCCGGAACTTAGCTTCCGCGGCTTGGGTTCTACACTATCCTTCCGGTCAGCTGTTGGTATCAAGAGGGGTCTGCATTGGTCCTGCTTCCAATAACGTAGCAGAATACACTGCAGTCATTCATCTACTCTCGGAGGCAATATCCTTGGGTGTTGATTCGTTGGTAGTTTTCTTGGACTCCCAGCTGGTGGTGTCGCGGTTGAACAACACTTATCGGGTACGAGATCCAATTTTATTACGATTGTTCTTGAGGGTACGTTTGTTACAAAGGTCATTTCAATTTTTAACATTCATTCATATTCCTCGAGCTGACAATTGGTTGGCTGACTCATTGGCTAATCAAGCTTTAGATTGGCATATTAATCATTCAATACAATAAAATCTAATCATCAAAAACATCATACATTTGATACATTTATCACATCACATCAAATATCGCTGTATATATATCATCGGTATGTCAAAAAACTTTACAAAATTTTGGATCCATAAATGCCGTACAAAACTTGGGCTTATGCCCCATCATGTTCAGTCTCAAAAAATATACAGTCATCTAATATGTAAAATATGTCTACTCCTGAGGACCCTGCCCAGCGTTCCTATAGAACATCACTGCAGTGGCCACACGGCGGAACAATCTAACCCAGTCCCGGGGTACTCCTACAACCCGTCTCTGGACGGCTTCTGGCAAGTCCTCCACAGCAGCCAGAGGGATTTGGCGGGTCAGTCCCTCCAAGTTTCTCTGCACGGCCTGGAGGGTCCTGTCAGAATCCGTTGTCTCTGCCTCACCTCTGCGGCGTTTGTGACGTGCTAGGCCCTCAGGACGAACTGGTCCAACATCTGAAACATGATCATTTTTCATTTGTCAGTCATTATGAATCCAATCCAAAAACATGTTTGTTTTTCATTTTTCATACATATTTGAAAAATCCAAAAAAAATCATATAAGTTAAAAAAATTTTGCAAAAACTTACCGACTGCTCCCCATGCTGCACCAGGTGGAAGTACTAGATCTGGATCTCCTCGGAAATCCATCCCGGCATAGGGATAGTCATCCACTGCGATGATTTGTTCTCTCCACCATAAGAAGAACTCATCGTCCCAGGTGGTTCGGGGTACCTCGCTGCCCCCCAGTCTCTTCATCATGTCTGCCCAACGGGCGATTCTTGGATCCCGAGGGCTGCTGATAGTTGAGATGACTTTGGGTCTCAAATCTGGAACTCTCTCGAAGAAGAATGTAGTCAAAATGGTTCCATAGCCAAAATGTTTTGTTTTTGTTTGGCGAATGGAGGTCAGTTGTTGTTTCATGTTCTGTAGCAGGGCAGTGCACCAATCATACACATGAATTAAGCACTCTACAACTATACTCATGTGCGTCCTGGACGCCTGATGCAGTGAGGCAGATCCTGCCACTCTGCCGATGGTGAATAGGAGGATCTTTATGTGCAAGTCCCTGATATCTCTGATTGCAATCTGTGTGCCAACTTTCTTGGAATTTTCTACGCAATAGATTTGGACATAGTCCTCCACGGTTAACCCTCCCAGGGGCTTTCCGTGCAGATCCACTGGGTCTCCCCTCCTGGAGAGTCCAGTGATGAAGTATATATATTCCACTTCTATGCGTAGTGGCATTTGATCAATGATGAAGCAATCCTGATCCGGTTCCCAATAATTTACCAGCATTTCAAGCAATCTCACATTACTTTTCATATTGGGCATTTTGAAAAATTTGATTAATCCACAGTTTCGGAGGACATTTTGTGCCGCGCGGTCCTGCATGACCTCTTGGTCTATTGCGCTGTGCTCACGTTCCCTCCAAGAGATAGTCATCCTGAAAAATTTCATTCAAATTTGCATTAGAAACTTCTTTTTGAGTTATGGACCTGCGCATACACGACTTGTTCTGTGCACAGTCGCGTGTATACGCGGCTCCACTTCATTGAACCCGCATATGCGCAGATACACATTTTTTAAGAAGGGTTTCTAGGCAAAAATTCACTTAATTTTAAATTTTAAACGGACAAAATGATTAAGCAGGATGAATAAGGAGCCTACCTGAAGTTTCGCTGAATTCCGACGGTCGGTTGTTCCTGATTTGACGAAACAAGTTTTTAGCTCCAGAGCTCTTTTTCCAAATCAGCTATGCAATAATGAACCAATTGAGAGGTAATTTGTGTATTTATGGCTAAAAAATTGAAAAATTTTGCAAAAATTTCCTTGTGCTTATTTTTTCGATCTGTCTTATGCTGTATAACTCGATTGCTTGGAAGTGCCCAGTTTGGTATATTTCAGGTACATTTTGACGATTTCGAGACTTTTCCCGGTTTTTGGCCCATGTGTTCAGACTCTTCACGGCAGGTATATGATCTTCACTGGCATATAGGTTAGGGAATCACTTTCCGTTGCATCTTGCATTCTAGCCTCCATATTGATCACTTGCCTTAGGGTCGATCCCATCAGGTCATGAGCATTACACCCATTTCACTCGCCAATTTTTAATCATGACTTGATGGTAGAGCCTTCCTTCACATGGGCTTCCTAGTTAGTTCCTCGCTATCACTTGTTGCCCATGCTGCTTTTTATGTAGGCTCGGGAGTCCTCTTTAGTCCCGCCATGTCTTTTGTGTTGAAGCTTCATTCTTCTCCTTCATCGCTTATCATTTTTCTGGCTTATACCCTAGAGGCTCCCTGGTGTCGTTAAGTTGTATTACTGCATTGCATATTGGCTACTTGTTTATCCTGGCCTTTAGCCGGCTTCATTTGGACTCAATGTTTAAGCCAACTTTTGACCTTGACTTTCTGCACAAGTTACCCATTGCATGCACTTAGCTATCACGACTTGACACCTTTGTACCCATGGATGGAAAGTTGCTCTGAGTATCACTGACCAGTTTTCGCCACCTTGCATTGAGCATAGGATTGTTCCAATCCCCGGAACTAGTGCATCTGCTTTCTTGATACTCGTTCTATCCATTGTACCATAGCATTCTTTTATTCTTTTTCAGGCTTATTATATGAAAAAGACAAAAAAAAATCAAATATAACAAAAAGAGCGGGAACGGGATGTATCTTCGTTATTTTGATGGCAGTACAGAGTCAGTTTGTCGCCCTTGAACAAAGCACATATACTTATATATATTTCCTTCATTTGGGATGGTTCTAGTTTGACCTGGGTTCAGCCGTTACCATGTTTCACTTGTCAGTTCTCCCCCGATTGGTTATCTCTTCCAATCATATGGAGAGTTTGTTTTGCCTCCTGCAAGACAGACTTATACAGTGTCACTTTTTACTGCCATGGTCATCACAGAGTCGTGCTTTTGTTCAAGGGAAGTATAGCCTGAGTCGGCCATTCTGCGGTGTCTCTTGACTCATTATTCAGTCGGCCTTCCCGGTCTTGTCGGTATCATGTTCTATCACATCAGATGTTTTGATCTTCTGCTCGTGCTGGTTTGAGAAGGTCCCCATTGACTTCTTGCCGGCGGGTTTGTCTCTTATCGACTACGACACATTGCTCTGAGAGCAAGCCTAGAGCCACACCTTGGGCCTATTTCCATCATTGATAGGTGACCTCGTGCTCAACATTTGATCATCATCATGGGTCTTTGACTGAGTGGTTTCCCCTGTGTTCGACGTCAGCACACATTATCACACTTGGGATTCGTGCAGTACCTTGATTTCCATTTGACCCTATCGGTGGATTTCTCGCCTCTGTGTCGGCTTTCATTATTGGTTGGTTCAGAGGGTTTCTTCCGTGCGCTAGCTTCATCTTGTGCACGTCGGAAACGTACTTCGGTTTTGGTTCCATCACTCTCCTTCGTCCGATTCCTTCCAAATCTTGGCCTGCGGGTTACACTCGCGCTGGACTGATGTGGGATGCCTTAATGCCTTCCTTCCGGCAGATCTTTTCCCATCGACTCCGACTCATTGCTCTGGGAATAAGGTCTAGAGTCTTTTTGTCAGTACCTTAGGGTTTGCAGTCATCAGTGGCAGACTCTTCGCTATCGACAGTGGGGATTCATCATTGCCTCTTGATTGGTAGATTCTTTCAAGTGTTCGACTTCAACTCATTCATTCACACTTGTCAGATTGTACTGGGGCACTTTGACACTCATTATCATTATCGGTGGGTTGTCTCACGTTGGTTAACGAGAAACATCATTGCCCGGTAATCCAACGATTTCTCACATGGTCGACTTCAGCTCATTTATTCCCAGTGTGTAGAATTGTGCCGTTGTGATCGGTGAAGACCTCGGGTTGCACTTGACATTTCTCGGTTCCTTTGTTGAAGTTCTCTCGGTTGCCCGGTGTTGCCGTCCACCCTTATATGTTGCGATTCGGCACGGCGGCATCTTATATATTGATCCCCGAGTTGCGTGATTGTACCGTTTGATCCACCACTTATGATCCGGTACTTGGAGATTCAGTTACTTATTTGATCAAACATCCAGTTGCACCATCTTTGATCAGCTTTCTATATGTGATACTTGGACATTGATACGGACTTGTATTTCCGGGCCCTGCTCAGATGATTCACTATGTACTTTCAGTTCAGTTATACTTGTATACATATTGGATCTATTTCAGTACTTTCCATATGATGTATTTTTGACTGAGCATGGGTATGCCCGCCTCAGCATGAGTTGACTCTCTGGTTTCTTTCATTGGTTTTGGCAGGCTCGAATCTAGTGAAGTCCTCTCTTTTCCTTGCGAAGTTCTTTCTATGTGCATAATACATTTCGGCCATCATGTACCCCTTCTGACCTCATATATTAGGGGGCATCTGTTATAGCATCATTTCTCACCTTGACATGATTCATGATTGCTACATAGCTTTATGGGCACCCATTCCTACAGACTTGGACAAATTCACTTAAAAACAGTGGAAAATCCTTCATACGCGACTATGCCCGTGTTTTTCCGCGTGTATACGCGAGTACGGCTAGACTTTTCCGCGTATGCCATTTTAATGATTAAAAAATATATAAAAATCCCTAATTTCGCGCTGGGTTGATGGTTACTCAGGTAGTTCAACCACCCCAGCCCGTGGCCAACTGTTTCCAACTGCTGAAACTACTTGGAGGGACTATAAAAGGACCTCATATGTATGGCCTAAAGGAGAGAGAGAATTGTTATTATTATACTCTGTTGGTTCCCTATCCAAGTCTGATTCCCCGTGCCTCCTGCACTTTCCCAGTTCATTTCAGGAAACCCTTGTTTCCTTGAGATACACATCCCTTTATATGTTATCTCGTATGCACTCATTTGGAAGGAGTCTTAGCGAGGCAAGGGCCGGACGGATGCGGACGACGGTCTGCGAAGGCCTTGGAAGGATCAGGTGATCTCTCCACTTACTTTTGTACGTACTATTTTTATAATACAGAAGTATCATGCTGTTCCCGAAATAAACGTGTTAGTGTATGCTTTAATGTATGAAGAATATTTGTTATATAAGCATTCATGATGATTTATTTAATGTTTTATATGAATCTCACTAACATATAGAGTAGAAATATACTGTACAACTTGTCCTTTGTGCTGGTTTCTTCTTGTATTTCAGGTGAAGGAGGAAGGACGGTTG